>CAUYQG010189925.1:0-45411 GCA_963574415.1 Tarsius wallacei | reverse complement strand
CCCCCCCCCCCCCCCCCCCCCCCCCCCCCCCCCCCCCCCCCCCCCCCCCCCCCCCCCCCCCCCCCCCCCCCCCCCCCCCCCCCCCCCCCCCGCCCCCCCCCCGCCCGCCCCCCCGGCGGCGCGCGGGCGTCCCTGCAAAAAGTTTGTCCATTTTATAATGGATGATTTACAAGCATACCTGTCCACAGCACACTGAGTGTTCAGCAGTTTTTGATGAGAAATGGCATTAGTTCTGTGTCCCACGTTTCTTATTTACCTGATCTTGCCTCAAATGACCTTTTTTGTTTCTCCACATGGAAAAAAGTCCCCAAAGGAAAATGTTTTGCCACTGTGGAAGAAGTGAAACAAAAAAGAGCAGAAGCACTAAAAGGCATCAAAATTGATGATTTCAAAAACCATTTTGAGCAATAGAAAAATCATCTTTATAAGTGTATTGCATCAAACAGAGAGTACTTTGAAGATGACTGAAGTATAAACATGTAAGAATATATACACAATTTTCCATAAATCAATTCTTTTTTTCAGGTTCTCCCTCATATTTGCAAACGATGCATTTGACAAAATCTAATACACAGAATCTACAAAAAACTCAAATAAGTAAACAGGAGAAAGAATTAATAATCCTATTAAAACATAGGCAAAGGATATGAATATACTTCCCAAACAAGTGGCCAACAACCATATGAAAAAATATTCAATATCAATAATCATCTAAGAAATTCAAATAAAAACTACAAGCATGCAGAAAAAAGGGAAAACCCCTACACTGTTGGTGGAAATGCTAACTAGTTAAACTAGAAAAAGCAGTTTGGAGATTTCTTAAAGGAATGAAAATAGACTTTTCACTTGACTTAACAATCCCACTACTGGGCATTGCATATGGAAAGGAATACAAATCATCTACCAAAAAGACAACCACTTGGTATGTTTATTAGAGCTCTAACCACAATAACAAAAACATGGAACCAACCTAGGTGCCCACCAGTGATGGAATGAAGAAGGAAAATGTGGTATATATACACTATGGAATACTATGCAGTCATAAAAAAGAACAAAATCATGTCCTTTGCAGAAACATGGATGTAGCTAGAGACCATCATCCTGAATGAATTACCACAGAAACAAAAAACTAAATATTATATGTTCTCTCTAATAAATGGGAGCTAAATTCTGTATGAACATGAGCACAAGAATAGAAAAAACAAACAAACAAACAAAAAAAAACACTGGGACACTCCTAAAGGAAAGAGAGTGTGGGGGGTATAATGGCTAAAAACTACCCACTGGGTACCATGTCTACCACCTGAGTGATAGACTCAACAGAAACCCAAGCCTCACCATCAAACAACATTCCTGTGTAACAAACCTGCCCATGTACCCCAAATCAAAATAGAAAATTAAAAACAACAACAACAAAATTAATTTCAGTGTCTACATGAATGGAGGATGTTACTGGTCTTCCCATACCCTAGCTCCAGAGACAGTTGTTAAAACACTTTGAGGAGAACACTGACTCTTATAGTTAAAATTTTCAAATTTACATATACAGTTTATATGTTTATAAAAATTAATACAAATATTAATTTATACACAATTATATATGAATATGTACACATGTATATTTTTAAATCATGCTTCTAACATATCTGTGTATTTATATTTTAAATATTTTTGACAACTATTATTGGATATTCTTCTCTTATCCAATCTTATCTGGTGCTTTACTTGAAGTTTAGAATATTTACATTAATGTGACTAGTGATTCTTGTGTTTAAGTAATCATCTTGCTATTTGTTGTCTAACTAGCCCATTGGTCTTTGTTTCTTTTTTTTTTCTCTTCTCTGCCTTTTTAGTATTAATTTTGCACTTTTTAGTATTCCATTTTAGGCTTCTCTTTTGACAAATTACAGCGAATGATACCTTAGTAAATTATTGATTTTTTTTCAAGTAGCCAAATGCATTTTCATAAAATTTGGCAGATTAATCTCTTGGAATTTTAAAAACATACCTTGCTTCTCTGCTTGTTTCTCTTTTTTGTTTTTTAAAACCACCTTAGTAAGATAAGTGTATACATCATGATAAATTTAATCTGTTTCTCTTTTGATATTTTTAATTTTTGTGTTTGTATTTTTTCATTTTCATAAAAACGTTATTGCTTTTGCTCTGAGAAACAGTTCTTCAATAAATTTAACAAGTAAATTAGCTTCTATTAGTATCCTCATTATTATTCCTTTTTTATTATTGTTCTTTTTCTAAGTTTATGTATTTTAATAGGTAATGCAGATTAATTCATTTTGTTCAAGTGAAACTCATAGCCTTATATATTTATATTACTAAAATAACATTACAATGCATATAGTTCTTTTAAAATCTTCTAATTTGGCCAGGCATGATAGCTCAAGCCTGTAATCCTAGCACTTTGGGAGGCCAAGGTGAGGGGATTGCCTGAGCCCATGGGTTCGAGAACAGCTCAGGGCAACTTGGTGAGAACTCATCTCTACAATTAAAACTCGAAAAATTAGCTGGGCGTGGTAGCACGCACCTATAGTCCTGGCTACTTGGAAGGCTGAGGCGAAAGGATCACCAGAGCCCAGCAGGTCTACGGTGGGTTGACCGTGAGCGTGCCTCTGCACTCCAGCCTGACAGATGGAGTGAGATTACAACTAAAAAAAAAAAAAAAAAAAAAAAACTTATTATTTCAGGCATAAAAAAATATTCTAAATATCCTCTGGAAATGTGCTAGTAGTTATTTAATTAACAAGTAAAATATTACTTTTAAAAGAAAATCTCAGCCAAAAAAAAGTCAGAATCACAAAATGAATGAATTCAGTAATTATATTCATTTGTTGTCACTAACTTTCACTTCCATGTCTACAAAACAAAGATGATTCCAGTTTCAATGGTTGCTGTGATGAGACAGAATAATAATAATAGTAATAACTGTAGTAATCACAGCAGCACTTTTATATTACATACATCTTACACGTTCTAAGCTTTTAAAATATGACATGCTTGATTTCAGTGTAAATTACTTTTTCACAGTTGAAACATTTCATCAGTTTAAGAATTATGCTACACAATACAATTGAATTGTAAAACAGTTGATTATTAGCATATTTTTAGCTGGAGTATTTTGTGAAACACATTGTATAAGCATGTACCTTATTTTCAGAGAGTGTGAATAATTTACTTAAATATCCCCCCAAAATATAAAGTTGGAAGGAGAACACACCCTTGTTTCTCAGTAAGTTATCATGCCTATCCTTGCCATTATGCCTAATTAGACCATTAAAGATGTGTTCCTCTAGAATTAAATTTCTGTCAACTACTGTCATTTGGTTCCTGACTCCATGTCACTCTTGAGTAATATAGTATTTGACAATCTTCTGACAGAGTCCTGACTGTCAGTCTACTACGCTGATTGCTATTGCTTCTCTTCAACCTAATTAAATATTTATTATTTTCCCCAGACTAAAGATATTCTTTTCTGTTTCAGTCAACTTTAGCCCCGAGGTACCCGAGTATAATAAGGCTATAATTTTTCTCTGAGCTCGACCATTTTTTCTTCCACATGCCTAAGATAGAATATCTTTGTTAGGCTCTAGGAAGGCAAGGCTCATTTATCCTAAATACCAAGATTCTTAAAAGGACTTTTAGCAATTGACATCACACAGTATATACATTATGGCATTGTATGCATAAAGCAGAATTTTCAGTTTTTAAATGTAACGGTACACAGAACAGTACACGGGTTGATTAATTTCAATAAAGAGCCTCTGCCTTAACTTTCAAATGTATAATTTTTTAAGATCAGATAAGGATATAAATGTAAACTATTATCAAAACATGAGGTAACAGAGCCACTAACTCACAATTGCATGTTTTACTATACATCAGAATATAGATATGCATATGCAAGTGTGATATTAGTACTTTCTTTTGTTGCTATTGTTTATTTGTATTCTAATGGCTCTAATATTTTCAAAAAGAAAATATCATTTGTAGAGAAATGTATACTCTGTAGATATCTTTAGTTGTATTCTCAAAAATTCTAGCTGCTTGCAGATCGTGAAAGCAAACTTGAAACATATTAAATCTTAACAATACATTATGTTTTTATTTTAGAGAAAAGTTAGTCTATGGAAGGAAAAGAGTATTTTTTCCTGCAATTTTCCAGTATTTGCTTTTATTGCTGGTGCTAGAAAACTAGATTCTTGCAGTTTCTAGTAGCAACTTTCTCTGTCTCCAATACCTAAGAGCAAATGCTTTATAAACACACACACACACACACACACACACACACACAGACACACACACACACAGAGAGAGAGAGAGAGGGAGAGAGAGGGAGAGAGAGAGAGAGAGAGAGTTCTGCAGATACTGGAATTCAGGAATTCAGGAAAGCTATGTTTTGTTTGTTAGATACATAGTTAATGACAATGGGACTGTTCTCTCCTGGGCTGTTTATTCCAAATAATCTCAACAGAAGGGTAATTGCACTTTACTCACTGTTATATACAGAAAAAAAGAGAAGGAGACAGAGAAGAAAAAGAATAAGGAGAGAAAGAACAGAAACACTATTTGCAAGTCAGTATTTTAGAGTTATGTATGTTCTTAATTGTTTTTATCACATTTGTTTCTACAAACTCAATAAGATACTCACCTGGTCTATTCCCTCCCAGACATTACAAAATAGAGGGTGCTGGGATTTTCCAAATCTGAAATAATCTCTGTTCAAATTATTTTTTTGTTTGTGAGCAAATTAAATCTCAATTTCAAACAGCCATTTCTATTGTCTTTGAAAGAGACCTGCATTTAAAAATTATGCTTTTAACTTGAAAGAAGTACTTGAGGTGAAACTTAGCTATATGTAATCACTGACAACATTTGTGGAAATAAATGTAATTTGCATATGTAATGCTTACCTGATGAAGGAACTGGTTTCATACAACAGTTAAAAATGCATTAACCAGCCCTAATCACTAGTGGAAAAGCCAATTACAGAAAATCAGCCACTTATATATTATTTAAGAAAGTGCTAGATTTATCTGTAGCCTGTTGACAGCAGTGATTATAATTCTATAGAACCATTTAAAAAAAAGATTGAGGATCTACAAATATCATTTGATAAAATTAGGAGAAATATATACAGAAAAATTTTAGTAATAGCAACATATTAAACATAACAATTGTATCTTGAGTTTATATTATAATATCACAATTTAATATTTTGATGCTATAATTTATTTTAAGCAAAATCTTAAAAATATAAACCATAGAAATAAATTGGAGGACTTATAATGGCATATGCACTCTTTTACTTCAAGGTCACCAGTTCAGATTTGAGTCAGGTTAGTAATGATAAAAAGTCATTAACCCCAATGACTGCTGTGGCCCATGTGAAATGAGTTTATATCTTTAGCCTAGATTGCAAAATCCACTTTGATAATTGGAATCAAATATGAGCCCCATGAGAAAGGCTAACACATGTGTCTTCCATTTTATCTTAACCTATATTATTGCCACATACCTAGATGATGTCTACTGCATAAAAGTGAAATAGAATATTCCTACGTGATTTCTAGATATATCAAAATAAATAGACAAACATCAAAATAATATTTACAATTTTCATTAGTGTAATGAGGCATGGATGAATTTGGTGAATACTAACCAACCTGATATAGTTTTTATAGTTATCCTCTCCAACTTTCGTGATAAAATTGCTAAAATGTAATATCCAGTGTTGAAGATGAGGCCTAGTGGGAGATATTTGGATCATGGGAGCAGATTCCTCATGAATGATTCAGTGCCCTTCCTGTGGTTATTGAGTGAGTTCTCATTCTGATAGTT
This sequence comes from Tarsius wallacei, assembly GCA_963574415.1. Classification (NCBI taxonomy): domain Eukaryota; kingdom Metazoa; phylum Chordata; class Mammalia; order Primates; family Tarsiidae; genus Tarsius; species Tarsius wallacei. Next base: position 39,558 of record CAUYQG010189925.1, on the reverse strand, counting down.
CACATGAAAGCTAGTGGCTTAAAAGAGTCTGATACCTTCCTTCTCTCTCTTGCTTCCTCTCTCACCATGTGAAACATCAGCTTCCCTTGTTTTCTGCTTATGAGTAAAAGTTTCCTGAGGCCTTACCAGAAACTGAGCAGGTACTGATGTCATGCAGAACCATAACCCAAATAAAACTTCCTTTCTTTATAATACACAGCCTCAGGTATCTCTATATAGCAATGCACAACGGACTAATACACAAACCATAAAGTCAACATATCGATTTTCAACAATATTTATAACTATTATGTATCTTGAAATATATAAATTTGTGCTGATAAAGTCTACCTGGCCACTCCCAAATGTAAAATCAGAGGTAGAGGGAATTAATGTATTAATACCATTTTCAGGGTAGCACTGGGCTCTTTACAACATAATTTCCTTTAATACTCATACGAGCTATTTGTATTAGTTTGTCTGTTTTACAAATAAACTAACTTTTAGGATAGATAAATTGTACTGAAATGTACATATACGATGATCTTTTTTTTTTTTTAAAGTCAAGTTGTTAGGTAAATTTTCTCTCAGACTGAAAAAAAAGAACATCATGGGACAATTAAATAGAATAGCAATTACTAATAGATAGAAGAGAGCATCAACACATCTCAATGTAAAAACTCAAGCTAACCATCTATTGTCTATTTTTATATCTTTATGAATGGATACTTCTGATTTTCAGTTTTCTTTCTGATTCCATTGGTCTTACAATTGCTCTACCATTTTCACAACGCATTTTGCATTAAACACAGTGAGTATGCTTCCAGTTGACTCCTGTAGGTTGAATACACACACACACACACACACACACACACACACACACACACACACCTTGATATGTTGAATTGCCAATATTACATATTATGGATGTACCTCCATGGGACCTTCACTTGCTTCATATCATTCCTAATTTTATATATGTAGACAAATGATGTTCTTGTTTTGATTCCTTTGGAACAAAAAATATATATATGCAGCTTAATAAGATTCATTTTTTAAATGGATAGGATCAATTTAAATTGATAGGATGCTGAATGTATTAAAATTAGTTTAGGTGAGTCCTGTATAAAACACAGTCTAACATTTATAAAAATAAGAGTTTTTCCTGAATGTCTCCTGTCTCAATTTTTTAATAGTTTTGAAAAAAAGGCAATTGCTGATTTCAAATTCTACCACAACTACATATCACATACTTTCATTTATGCTATTTTGTCTTGTTCTTACCACAAACGTGACAGAACAAATATTCCTCCTTTCCAAACAAGAAAAATAAACTATGATTCTGAAAGACTGAGAGACCTTTAAATGAGACTTTTGTGTGTGTGTCAGAAAAAATTTTGGTCCCATGATTTCTGTCTTATACTTTGTAATATTTTTATCAGTAAATATTGTATCTTATTTAGTATTTACTTGCTCTTTGTAGATATCAAGCAGGAGTTCAATATATGTAGGCAATTAGAATACACATTAAAAGTCCTATTTTTCACATATAAGCATTCATGACTTAGCTTTTTAATAGATAATTTTAAGTAAAATTTGATAGCTATAGTTATCCAAGTGACATTAACTTTGATGGAAATTTCTGAGCCAAGAAATCCAGCGTAATCATTGAGAAAACATTTTATTGTAAATTTAATACAAAATTAATGTATTAAATGCTACACATTTTATTTCACGCAATTATTTTTTCTGTATTTAACAGTTGATTCAAATACATTGTGCATGCACACATACATATACTTTACAAATATTTAAATAGAATATGTCTGCACTTCATGTTAGTACTTTTTTGTCTTTTTCTTTTCTTTTTATTGCTACATAATAGTCATACATATTTTGTAGGTACATGTGATTAAATATTCATATAATTTGTAAAGATCAAATCAGTATAATTGGGATATCCATCTCCTTAAATATGTCTTTTTTAATGTTGAAATCATTCAAATTATTCTCTTCTTGTTATTTTGAAATACATAACAGAACATTGTAAACTATAGTCACCCTACTGATCTATCAAATGCTAGGTATCTTTCTTCTATCAGACTGTATATTTGTACTCATTAATCAACCTCTCTTAATCGACCCGCCCCTATCCTTTCCAGCCTCTGGTAACCACCAGTCTAACCTCTATCTTCATGAGATCCACCTTTTAGTTCTTACATATGACTGAGAACGTTGATATTTGTCTTTCTGTGCTTGACTTATTTTGCTTAACATAATGACATCCAGCTTCAATCATGTGACTGCAGATGACAAGATTTCATTCCTTTTTATGACAGTACAACATTCCATTGTGTATATATACCACATTTTCATTATTAATTTATTCATTGATTAGTACGTTGGTTTATTTCATAACTTGGCTATTGTAAATAGTGCTACAATAACATGGAATGCAGATACCTCTTTGATACTCTAAGTTTCTTTATTTTGTATATATACCCAGTAATAGAATTGTTGAATCATATGGTAGCTCTGGTTTTAGTATTTTAAGAAACCTCCATACTATTCTCCATTGTTGCTATACTAATTTAACATCTCGCCAATAGTGTTTGAGGGTTTGCATGTCTCCACATTCTTGTCAGCATCTGTTATTGTCTGTGTTTTTTTATAAAAGTCATTTAAACTGGGTTGAGATAACATCTCATTGTAGTTTGGAGTTGCATTTATCTGATGATTAGCGATATTGAAAATTTCTTCATATACCTGTTGACCTTTTGTATTTTTTTGAGAAATGTCTATTCAGATGTTTTGCTCATATTTTATTCTGTTTATTTGTTTTTTAGCTATAGAGTTGTTTGAGCTCTTTATATATTCTGGCTATTAATTTCTTGTCTAATAGATAGTTTGTAGACATTTTCACCTATTTAATCAGTTATCTTTTTATTTTATTGATCTTTTTTGTCTTTTTTTTTTTTTTTTTTGCTTTGCTGAAACTTTTTAGCTTAATGTAATTCCATTTGTCTATTTTTGCTTTGGTTGCCTATACTTTTTAGGTCCAACCCCCAAAATCTCTGCACAGACCTATGTCCTGGAACATTTCCCCAATGTTTTCTTCTGGAAGCTTGATAATTTCAGGTTTTGATTTAAGACGTTGATCTATTTTGATTTGCTTTTTACACATAGCTAGAGATAGGGGTCTAGTTTCATTATTCTGAATGTGGCTATCCAGTTTTCCCAGCTGTTCTTCCCCCATCATGTATTACTGGAGTCTGTTAAAAATGAGTTTGGCTCTAAATGTATGGACTTATATCTAAATGTATGGACTTATTTTGTTCTATCGTTCTAGAAGTCTGTCTCTTGCCAGTATCATGCTGAATTGGTAGTTAGGTAGTGTGATGTCTCTAGCTTTGCTCTTTTTTCTCAGGATTGCTTTGTGTATTTGGGGTCTTCCATGGTTTCATATACATTTCAGGATTGATTTTCTATTTCTTTGAAAAACTTCATTGATATTTTGATCAAAATTGCATTTAATCTGTAAATTTCCTTGAGTAGTGTTATTTTAACAGTTATTTCTTCCAATCCATGCACATATTTTTTTTTTATGTTTGTATGCATCTTCAATTACTTTAACCAACGTTTTATAGTTTTCCTCACATAAATCTTTCACATTTAGTTAATTCCTATTTTTTTATATTCTTTGAGGCTATTGTAAATTAGATAGCTTTAATGATTGACCACTGTTAACATATTATTTTTTGTATGTCTTTTGTTTGTTGACTTTGTATCCTGAAAGCTTACAAAATTTGTTAATCAGTTCCAAAAGTTTTTTGGTGGAGTATTTAGGTTTTCTTTCTTTTTTTTTTTTTTTTTTTTTTTTTTGAGCTGGAGTCTCACTCTGTCACCCAGACTGGAGTGCAGTGGCTGCTCCCGGCCATCACAGCCTCGACCTGCTGGGCTCTGGTGATCCTTCCACCTCAGCCTTCCAAGTAGCTGGAACTACAGGCGCGCACTACCACGCCCGGCTAATTTTTTGATTTATTGTAGAGATGAGATCTTGCTTGCCCAGGCGGGTCTCAAACAGGTGGGCTCAGGCAATCCACTCACCTCAGCCTCCCAAAGACACGGGATTACAGGCTGAGCCACCGAGCCCAGAGGTTTTCTAAATATAAGATTATGTTATCTGCAAATAAGACTAATTTGACTTTCTCCATTGTAATTTGGATGCCCTTTATTTCCTTCTTTTTTCTTACTATTCTATTTAGAACTTCCAGTGCTATGTTGAATAAAAGTGGTAAAATGGCCATCTTGTCTTGTTTTAAATCTTGGTGGAATTTAATTTAATTTAATTTAATTTAAATTTTTCCCCATTCAGCATGGTGTTAGCTGTGGATTACCACATATGAATTTTATTGTATCGAGATATGTTCCTTTTGTACTCAATTTGTTGAGGGCTTTTATCATGAAGGGATGGTAAATTTTAATAAATGCTTTTTCAGCATCTATTGAAATAGTCATGTTTTTTGTTTATGATTCTGTTGATGTGATGTATCACATTGATTAATTTTTGTATGTTTAGCCATCTTTGCATTCCTGGGATAAATTCTACTCGATCACTGTGAATGATTTTCCTAATATGTTGTTGAATTATATTTGCTATTATTTTCTTGAGAATTTTTGCACCTATGTTCATCAGGGATATTAGCTTGTATTTTCTTTTTCTGTTCTGTCTTTGGTTTTGGTATCAGGGTAATGCTATTCTCGTAGGAGAAGATTATTGAAAATATTTTTCTCCTCCTCAAATATAAAATATACAAACAAAAATATTCTGTACGCATTAACTCCATTCTATCCTCACAGTTAGAATTGTTGACATCACAATTTACATTTTTGTATTACCTAACTCCTAACAAACTGTAGTTATTATTTTTGAGAGTTGTATCTTTTAGTCTTACTAAAGATATAAGTAGTTTAAGCACCATAATTACATTGGTGTAACAAACACATTCACATCTTTTCTCATCAGAAATCTTACAGGCCAAGAGGAAGTGGGATGGTATATTCAGAGTATTGAAGGGAAGTAAAATATCAAGAAATACTATTTACCCAGCAAAGTTATCCTTCAGAAATGAGAGTTAGAAACCAAACCAAAGCTGAGGGAATTTATCACTACAAGACCAGTCCTACATGATATACTAAAGGGAGTTATTTATCCAAATTTGAGTTTTTTGGGATTCCTAGATCTAATAATTGGTGGTTTTGAACAAACAGAAAATATTTGGACTTATCTTTTTGAAAACCACATCCTTTTTTTTATGGTATTATTCCTTGAAATTCTAATTAAGTGTATGCTAAAATTTTTCACAATGCCTTGCACATATCTTAACTTTTTTGTCATATTTCACCACTTTGTGACTTGCATGTTAGTTTTTTATGTCAATATTATAGTTTATTAAGTCACTCTTTAGATGTTCCTAATCTCCACCCACTGAGTCTCAAAGTTAAATTATAGTTTAATTTCAAGAAAACATATTTGGTTTTGATTCATGTGTCATTGTTTATGCATCATATTATTATATACATTATTTATGCCATCATCCTTGATTTTATGTATTACAAAGTTCAATATAATTTATTCACCTTTTCTTTTTCTTAATTTTAGTAATAGAACCATATATAGGTCAGATTCTTTTGTTCTCATATGTGTTGATTCTAACTCATAGTGCCTCATTTCTTGGCTATTTTGTGATAATGTGTTAAGAATCATTCTATCCCTTAGAACATTAAGTTTAAGCTTCTCCTGGGATAGTTTTGCTTGCTTTTTCCAGTTGTTTGACTTTAGATGTTGAACTCATTTTTAAACAGAAGGATCAGAGCTTTGGACTTTCAGTTCTAATGGGAGTTATCTTCTTTATGTTTATGTTATCCACATTTACTCTATTCCTCTCTCCTAAGGTCCATTAACATTAAGGTGGATGCACAAGGTCACCAGAAATCATTAAAAATCTCAGGTTTAACGATAACTTTAGTGTGAAGTATACTTCCCAGAATTTTTTCCTTTCCTTTAAGAAATCATTCCTTATTTGTCTGTGTATAAATAATTGCTCAAATTTAAAGAATTATTGAGAGTATCTACTCTAACATCCTCCGATAGATAGAAGTCTTAGGAATACGCTTCTTATTTTTTCAGTACACATTAGCATATTTTCTTTTCTTTTTAATGATATTTTAAATTATCAGATAGTGTAGACTATAAGAGCTCTACATTTAAAAGTTAGTAGTTTGAGATGAAATAAATCTTCAAGCTTTGCTTTGTAAATACATAAACCCAATATGATAAATAGGGTTGAAGTTGTAGGCCTTTTAACTTTAGATCAAGAAGCAATGAGTACTGGGTGCAGTGGCTCACACCTGTAATCCCAGCCCTTTGGGAGTCAGAGGCAAGAGGATTGCTTGAACCCAGGAGTTCAAGACCAGCCTGGACAACATGGCGAGACCTTGTCTCTACAATGAATCAAAAAATTAGCTGGGCATGGTGGCGCGTGACTGTGGTTCCAGCTATTTGGAAGACTGAGGCAGAAGGGTCACCTCACCCCAGCAGGTGGAAGATGCAGTGACTGTGAGCATGCCATTGCACTCCAGCCTGGGCAACAGAGTAAGATTCTTACTGAAAAAAAAAAAGAATAGAAGAAGCAAGGAGTTTATATCACAGAAACTAAGATGAATTAAGAGTATCCACCCCCAAACAAGGAAAAAGGAGAGTATCAAAGATTGAAATTATAGACTGGAATTTTCAAATAAAATTGTTTAGTAAGGAAATTATGAAAAATCGATCACAATCATAATACCTGTGGTTGCTGCATTTATTGGAAGATGAGAATAAACAGACACAGACTTAAAGTTAAGACTCATTTTATGTTACCTACAGACTCCATCTACAAAAATACTATTACATGTGTTCATGATACACTGGTTCTGGTTTTTAATTCTGGGAAGCTAAACATGGGGTTATGAATGAAATAAGAGAGAAAGCTGCTACTAAAAAGAAATGTACAAAGCATGATTTTAAAACACAGGAGGAAAGCAAATACAATTAAAGACCACATGTCAGCCATAAAAACTCATCACTTGAACATCCTACTATGGGGAGCATAATTGACTGATATAATTACCTGCTGAATTGAAACTAAGTTGCCCTTGTCCTGCTCCCAGTAAATTAATATATATGACAAGAGTATTAAGGCAGATTCTTCTAATGACTGACTTTGACTTGAAGACATCCCATAGGTCTGGCTAAATTTTTCTTGTATTGATAACTGCAATATGAAACTCTTCTCATTCAACCTCCCTTGCTATTCTTTTTTGTTTCATAGGTTTCAAATATGTACTATGGTTTCTGCATTCTCTTGCTTCCTTTCCTAACGAATTTGTTTTGCCATCTTATCTTGTACACGTTTCTACTTCTTGGAAGAGCTGAATTAAAGCTGATACTGAGAGTAGTTTAAGAAAACAGCAAAAAAGATGGGAACTAAGGTCTAGCTAGCTCACAATTTGGTAGGTGAAGAGGATACCTCACTCAGTGACGAACGGGGCACACATAATTCCTGGAACAAAATGGCAGCACAATGGCTAAAAAATTTTCTGGTGGTGACCTCAAAAAATGTTCTGGCAGGTGAAATTTCTCTTGCAGGTGTGATAATTCAAAAATTTGAAAGATAAGAGGCAAATAATTCCTACAGAGTTCTAGGTACTGAAGGCTTATTGCAAAATAGTATTCATATCTTGTAGAAAGATAATTAGAACATAGACCATTTAAAAAATTACAAACAGGTTGGGCTTGGTGGCTCAAGCCTATAATCCCAGCACTTTGGGAGGCTGAGGTGAGAGGAGGCTTGAGCCTGTGGGTTCGTGACCAGCCTGGGCAACATGGTGAGACCTTGTCTCTACAATAAATAAAAAAATTAGCTGGGCGTGGTAGCACACGTCTATAGTTCCAGCTACTTGGAAAGCTGAGGCAGAAAGACAGCCTGAGTCCAGCAGGTCGAGGCTGCGATGATCGGGATCGTGCCACTGCACTCCAGCTTGAGCAACAGAGTGAAACACTAACTCAAAATAATAATAATAATAATAAAATTTAAAAAATACAAGCAAGCTCTTATTTCTAATGGTGAATAAGCAAACGTGCTTGAGAAGTAGACTGAAAATATGACAGAAGCACAGTACTCCAGAGACATTTACTTTCTCTGCCAAGTCACATTTGATAAGCAAAGGTTAGGACCTTGGTTGGGAAACTGGGACTCTAAAATATTAGACAGTACATTTGGATTGATGCCCTTGAGGTAGCTGACCCTGGAGAGCCCCCTCCCAATTTCAACATGCTGAGTAAACATTTATGTCAATTTACAATCCTATGCTCTTATAAAATGATCCTGAATGAAAGTGAAATAAGAGGCATATAATAATTGACACTTTATTACAAATATTCTCTTTGGAGGAAAATAATCTACTAAATAGTATGCTTCAGTCAAAAGAAAAGTGAAGGCAAAAAAGGGAAAAGAAATGATGATGAATATTAAAATTTATAAAATACATTAGTATCTTAATATAATAGTAGATTTCAAAAGTAATAAAATTGCAGAACTTAAATTTAGGCAAAATAGTGTGGAAGAGAGCAAGGTGTTTAAAGTGTATTAAAAATATCAGGCATTTTCCTTGTTCTGGAGGTGGATAGAAGTATTGACTGATATCCTTTGGTAAGCAAATTCTCATTTGAATATGTTATTGTTATACTTCCAAATAACCCATCTAAAATAAGAGAAGTAAAATCTGTAGAGTTAATGTAATTAAAGAAAATTAGAGAAACATAAATAAACCAATTTTGTAGTATAAAAAGTAGAAAATATTTTTAAAAAGAAAAAATCTTACAATATTCACAATATAAGAAATTAGAAATAAGTTAAAATAAATGTAAAAGTAGAGATTATTTAATTGGATATCCCAAATCATGCTATATTCTGATTATAAAAGTAGAGATTATATAACTGGATGTCCAAAATACTACTATATACCATTTGTAAAAGTTACATATAAAACATAACTTTATATGTAGGCAATTCATGGTATACAATGGACACCAAAATGAATCCAAGCATCATCAATCTATGGTCTAATTCTTAACATCTATGCCTTGATTTTCTTATTTACAAAGCAGTAATAATTATACTCATCTTGAAGTCTCTTTACAAGGATCGATTATGATGTATTTAAAGCACAGTGCCTAGTGTAGATTAGCATCTTCTATAAGTAGTTATAATAAAAATATTGTGTTTAAAAGACATGAGGACAATTTAAAATTGGAATAATAATTCATCTGACCACTGTTTCTTTTCTGTTTATGTGGCTTAATGAAGGCTTAATTTAATTGCGTGAACTTTTTTTAAAATCTAATTTTGTTCAGATGATTAGTTTAGATAGAAACATTAACCCTCAGGTTTGGACAGTTTATCACAAAGAAAATTATTTATGACTTTGCTAAATACCAAACAAAACCTACTGTTTATGTATTTAGTATTCTATGGACACAAAATTGCCTTTGTTTATATGTTGCAATGCTTTGTCAGAAATGGAATCAATAAGAAAGAAAGTATTTTGTTCCCTTGAATGTGTTGAATATCACAATTTAGGGAATATTTTCTAAATATTTAGAGTAATGAATGTTGTATTTTGTTCCTGTTTTCTTCCTAGAATAAACTTCTTATTTACATCCTCTAAATATTTTCTCCCTACTGAATGGTTTCTTTGATTATCCTAAGATTTTACTTCTTCTTCTGATTGTTAGCTTAATTATCGATGTTTACTCTTAAAACTTAAAAAGTTAACTTGGAGGGATTTAATGTGGTAGAGCTTAAAAATAAGTTTTCTAAGAAAATATATTATTTTTAAAGTGTTTTAGCTTCACACTATTGCAAGGTCTACATAAGTGATATTTATGCCTGTGAAGAAAGAAGAAGGAAAAGAAAAGTTATCTGAGTAATACTGGCTCTTTAAATCTGACTTTTGGAGTTTTATAATCATGTTGTTTTCAAATGGGTTTATATATCTTACATAAAGAGTAGAATTATATTAAATTTGAAACCTAGAGGGGGCGGAGGCAGTCCCAGCTGAGACTAAAGTGGGGCGGATCCAGGCAGCCAGCTAGCTCCTGAGGTTGCAGCATCCGGATCAGGACAGCAGGAGCAGCAAGTTGGGTGAGTGCAAATCCGATCCATCCTTCTCCCACAGTAGTTTGTGGAGCATCTGACCCCCTCTGAGAGCAACCCTATCAGCCTGCGCTGAGAGGAGAGGGTTATCACATTTGGTCCCAGGATAGACTTGAAGTAGATCTCCTGAATAGAATGTTTGAGTTTTGTTGCAGAATGGTTTGAAGATCCTAATAGCCTCTTTGCTGGTGTAGGGTGTTGTAAAAAGGGAAGTTATCCTGGAAAGGAAGGAAATAAATACAAGGTAGCAACAATGCAGAGCGGCCTATAACTTCTCCATAAATCATCACTGGCCTATTGGACACTTGAGACAGTTACAAAGAGACTTATGGAAATCACTGTGAATGAGAACATTTGATCAGGAAGAGGAAGAATGATGGGCAATTTACCTGCTGGATCCTTCCAGTCTATCTTCCATTGGCAGTGGCTCAACTCATGGAACATGAACCTGCTAAATCACAGTTGAATTACTGGATGACTGGAGTAATTACTGAATGTAATATTCCAGAAGAGTTTAGCGTGTTTATACTGGCAGTAGATTTACATGTTGGTACATATCTGTCCTTTTGCTGTCTTGGAGCTTTGTCTCCAGAGGTTGATGTAACTGGTGCTCGTTCATGACACGGGTACAAATCACTATCTAGGTTCTGTGTCGGTCTAAAATTATGTCCCAGTGGCTGAAATGGTTTTCAAGGAGCTGATACTTGATGAAGTTGATATGATATGATGACGACTTCTGTCTGCAGAAATATATGAACTAAGATCATAAAGGTTGATAAATAAACTAAATGTCATGGGAAGAACTGAAAGCAAGACCTCAAACAGATATTTGTACACCCATGCTCATGCAGTATTATTCACAATAGCCAAAAGATATAAGCAACTCCAGTGTTTATAAGTGGATGAATGGATAAACAAAATGGGATATATTCATACAAAGTACTATTATTAATCAAAATAATGGAAATTCTGACACTTGCTAAAACATGAATGAATCCTGAAGACACTATGCTGACTAGAATAAGTCAGATGCAAAAGAATACATGTTAATATGATTCCACATATTCAGGTACTTAAAGTAATCGAACTCACAGAGGCAGGTAATACAATAGGAATTGCCATGGTCTGGGCAGAGAAGAAAAAAGGGAGTTATGGTTTAAAGGGTACAGAGTTTCATTTGGGAAGATTAAAAAAAATGTTCTGGAGGTAGATGATAGAAATGTTTACACAACAATGTGAATGTGCTCGATGCTGGTGAACCATACACTTTATAGTGACTAAAATGCCACATTTCGTGGTATAATTTACCACAACAAAAAAGTGTCACCTAAAAACAGTAAGGAGAGTTTGAGAAGATAAGCTTTTGAAAAGTTTATTTAATTAAAAATATTGATTTTATAGATATAGTACATCTGCCCTGTGTTAGGTGCTGTAAGTGAAATAGGAAGATGTCAGTATTAGTTATAAATTATTGGGCTCATTAATCTATGTTACCTTCTTCTAGAGTATAATTTGAACCCCGTAAATTCCAATATTTCTTACATTTTCAAACACGTGTTATAGCCCTGATGATATTTAAAGCGTGTTCCAACAATTTGGAATATTCACTCTAATTAAATCCAAGCACTTTTTATTACAAAAAAGGAATAATCACCTGTAATCCAATTCCAACTTGTCTTTCTGAGATTGTGGATTAATCCAGGACCCACATTTAGTCCTGATGACCACTTACCATTCCCTAAAATATCCTGCTGCGTTAAATGGTCTTTGTTCAGGCAATTTTTCACATTCTTGCACTGGGAAGTACCCAATAACAATGTTCAATTACCTTGAAAAGCAAGTAATATGTGTTTACTATTGATGTCTTTTCATTTTCTTTTTTTTTTTCTTTTTTTTTGACTTGGAGTCTCACTCCGTTGCCCAGACTGGAGTGCAGTGGCCACTCCCGGCCACCGCAGCCTCGACCTGCTGGGCTCCAGCGATCCTTCCGCCTCAGCCTTCCAGTAGCTGGAACTACAGGCGCGTGCTACCACGCCTGGCTAATTTTTTGATTTATTGTAGAGATGAGGTCTCACCAAGTTGCCCAGGCGGGTCTCGAACCCGCGGGCTCAGGTAATCCACTCACCTCAGCCTCCCGAGGCGCGGGATTACAGGCTGAGCCATTTTTCTAGTTTTTATTTTTTACCACTCACTTTACCATAGAGCTGAAATGAGAGAGAGCACTTTATAGGAGAAAATAAATTTAGGGTAAATATAGAGTCACTGGAATAACTTCTGACATATCTTATTTTGATTTAAAATAAAACAGAGCTAGAAGCCTAATGATAAATAAGAATGAGTTGAAGTGAAAATAAAGTATCATGTCAATTCTTTTTCTTTCTCTTTGTTGTGATTGAGTTTAACGTTTGGGGAAAAGAATAGTAGCTGAATATAAAGCTGCTGCCGTTTCTCTAATTCCCATAAGAAGAAGAAACCGGAAGGTGGATGCTGGGACACAAGGCTATAATACAGGTGGAATGAGTCAATGAAATTTCATGGAATGTTAGTCTGTCACTTTTTAGAAATCTTATTCTATTCAAGTTTGTGAAAACATTGCTAAGTAGATAGGGCACAATATTTGCATGCTTATATTTAAATGGAAGTTTAAGTGCTATAATTATAGAGACCTGTAATAATGCTTCAGTGGCTCAAATTTAGCTTGGTAGGATAGGTGCAGTTATGTGAGAGCGCTGGCACTGTTGTATGTTGTTGATAACTAACAAGTTTGAGGAAAAAATTAATCCTAAGGAAATTTGTTTTTTCTAAACTTGCACAAAAATTAAAATGAAGGCTGAAATGTAGTGATTTAAATGAAAACTCTTAAGACCTAGATCTTACTTCTGGTTGGATTAAGTAAAAATTATAGAAAGATAAGAACAAATTAACTTGATGCATTTTTTTCTCTTTTTTTTTTTTGTTGAGTTGGAGTCTCACTCTGTCTCCCAAACTGGAGTGTAATGGCCACTCCCGGCCACCGCAGCCTCAACTTTCTGGGCTCCGGCGATCATTCCGCCTCAGCCTTCCAAGTAGCTGGAACTACAGGTGCGCGCTACCACACCCGGCTAATTTTTTAATTTATTGTAGAGATGAGGTCTCGCCAAGTTGCCCAGGTGGGTCTCGAACTCGTGGGCTCAGGCAATCCACTCACCTCAGCCTCCCAAAGCACAGGATTACAGGCTGAGCCACCCAGCCTGGCTAACTTGATAAATTTCTTAAAACCACATCACTTCCAATCACTGAATAAAATGATTGAAGGAAGTTACTGATAATTCCCCATTACATAATATTCCCACACTTACATTAGCAGTTTTTAGTATTATTAAGGCAAATGTATACAGTCCTGCAAAATTTCTGTGATAAAACAGTATCTGAATGAAGAAAATACTAGAACTGAGTTGCTGTAGAATCCTTTCTTGTTAATATACCCTAAGGACAGTGTTAGAGTCGAAGTTTACTTGTGCTTATCTATAGCTTCCGATCTCGGGGCTAATGAAGAGATCCTGACAGCTTTTCTGCAATGCCAGTAGAGTTTTAATGATCAGAGAGTAATCAGTCTCCAAGGCAGCAATCTTTAGGGACTTCCAGCCAATAAAGGCAAGGAAAAGTAATGGCAAATATTTATATCGCCAAACAGAAACAAAACAAGAGGCAAAGATCCCTTTTGCTTCTTCAGGAAACTGTAGGGAAAGGGGTCTGGATTTAGCTGTGCATTCACTTAATTAACATCGTCAGGATTTTCATTTTCTCTCAATGTAAATCACTATTGAGAAAAGCATCTACCACCTCTGATATTTTCTAGGCGATAAATTTAAATTAATTAATCATTTTGCTTATTCAGAAATTTTGAAGAGTGATAGGCACTTGCCAATGGACTGCAGAATTCCCGGCTCATTGATTTTTAGGTACCAGAGGAGACTGGAGAGTCTGTGAAATGATTTAAACAGAAACAAACAAAATCTTTCTAGACTTATTTGCCTACTTATATTTTTATCCTCTAATCCAACATGAATTATAATATTACGTGTACATAATTGTACAATAACATTAGTGTAGCGTGTTCTGTCTTTGTGCTTAATCAAGTTAATAAAATCACCATGATTTTGAACTATACCTGAACCTGAATTTAATATTCAGTAGAAACCTTTCAGAATTCTGATATATTATTGGGCAAGCCAAGTCCCTTAAAGCTAGGATACTATATAGCTTATCATTTATATGAGGCCACTTTTGGGGGTAAATGAAGGCACAAACAATAATTAGGTCCAACTACAGATATGAAATGGTTCTAGATAAACTGGGACTAGTGGTCACCATGTATAAAGCTGAAATATTAATAAATATGCACTATTTGACTGTCAGTGGCAGCTGGAACAATTTCTCAAAAACATTTTAATTTGTTAAAGTATAACCTATGTTGTCATAACAAAGAGGACAAAAATACAGAGACTCTTACGTAGCACCCTTAAAGAATGTAAGTGGTCCAGGATATCCAGGGTGATCTATTTTTTGCCAACCTGCTCTTAGCTTTTTTGCTGTGCTAGTTTAAATGTGAGTCACTAGCAGCATGATCATGTTGCAGACTGTGAAATGGGATAAAAGGTGTTTAACTTTTAAGGAAGTGACAAACATTTGCATATTTCATTTCTACTTCCATTTCAGTAGTGAGAACTTAGTCACATGGCCACATGTATCAGACTAGTTGTCTAACCTGCTACCACATTGATGTGGATCTTGGAGTATCATATCACGAGAAGAGATTAAGTACCAGGGAGGTTAGGTGTTTGTTTGATTGTTTGCTTGTTTTGCACAAAAGCACCTCTCAAATATAAAATGCTGAAGATTGCCATCTGAATTCTATGGAATGCTTATTAAATTGCGTATTTATGAGCATTATCCCTGACATTCTGTAATAAAATCTTTGAGGGTGGGAACCAAGAATGGACATTTATGACAAAGTCAGGAAACTATTATGTATACTATAGTTAGCAGATCACTTCAAATAATTATTATAGGATTGAGTTTATAATTTTAGGATGATTGTTTACCTGTCATAACTCCTATTATTTAAACAAAAGAAATTTAATTTTTTGTTTGTCAAAATTGCTTTTTTACATTGTCTGCATGTAACTTTTTACCTACACATAAATAAAATAAAGTGGTTTACATTAATATTAATATTCTTCTTATGAACCAACTTATTTTCTTCACCATATTTCTGGAAAAAAATTGTGCTAAACAGTGTGGCTTAAAGTGGGATTTTCAATATTAATGTAAAATACAGTGTAGTTTCATCCCTACTACGATAAGGCTTCTGCTATCATTGTGTGAGGCAAAAATAACACATCAAATGTTGCCCTTAGGTATTTTGGATTATATTGTTTTGGAATATAACTAAAAATATAAAATAAATGTCATAAATCCATACTGTTATAAATGAATGAGCAAATAAAAATGAGAGGGACTAAACAAATCTCTCATATTGAAAAATTCCCAATAGTTTAGGATAACCTTCCCACAAGGAGGTAGAACAGCCTAGGAGACATGATCACTAAATATATTATTCTGGATAGTATCTTGAGCCAATAAAAGAACACTGGGTAAGAACTAAGGAAATCTGAATATAGTATGGACTTTGATTAGTAATAATATACCAATATTGCTTCATTAATTTTGACGAAATAAATGGCCGGGAACAGCAGATTTTGCCTATAATATCAGCAATTTGGGAGACCAAGGTGACAGGCTTGCTTGAACCCCAAGAGTTCGAGACCAGCCTGGGCAACATAGCAAGAATTCATTTCTACAAATAAAAAATAATTTTAAATAGGAAGATTTTTTTTGACAAAAATACCAAACTCATTTAAGATGTTACTATAGTAAATCCTTATAATTTTATGTTGCTTTGGCATCCATTTTAAATACAAGTTTAACTTTCTCAAATCAGAAGCAGGGCCCAGTGATCCTTGACATAGTTTCCAGTTTCTGAGACAAGGTCTTGCTCTGTTGCCCAGGCTGTAGTGCAGTGGTGCCATCATAGCTCACTGCACCCTTACCTCCTGAGCTCAAGGGATCCTTCCACCTCAGCCTCCCAAGTAGGTGGGATTACAGGCTCATACCACCATACTTGGCTAGCTTTTTGTAGAGATGAGGTCTGGCTATGTTGCCCAGTCTAGCCTCAAACTCCTGGTTTCAACTGACCCTCCCTCCTTGGCCTCCCAGAGTTCTGGGATTACGTATGTGAGCCACTCTGCTTGGCCAGTTTGCAGTTTTATACCAAATGGCTAAAGTCAGTGGCCAGAGTGGCCAGAGATAAAATTTAGAAGCATTTCTCCTGCCTTGTAGACTGGGACATTTTCTCATCTCTTACTGTAAACAAATCATTCAGGAATTTGGAGGATTTAAAGTGACACACGCCCTATTCCCTTATATATACTGCTAGTTTTGCCTCTCTCTTTTTCTCTCTCCCCCTCTTCTCTCTCTCTCTCTCTCTCTCTCTCTCTCTCTCTGTCTGCTTGTTCTAGGATCTGTAAGTAAAAAAATCTTTGAACCTGTTGCCTAGAGTGGTGGTGTATTGAATCTTCACTTTTCTTCAGATTTTACCCCAGGCAGGATTTCCCCCTACACCAGGGGGAAATGAAAAATCGGCCTTTCAGCACCAGGAGCAGTGGTCAGTCATATATAAACTGGGCATAGATCACACAAAACTCACAACAGTGTCTGGCAGTATATAAAAATTTCCTGAGTGAGGGATACACTAGCCGTGAGTCAGACTAGTCATTAGGCCATCTCAGGTTTTAAAAAAATGTCTTGTGAGAGATACACTGTAAACACCAACATCCAACTCCTCTTCATTTCCTGTTAGGGCAGAGTTGCTAGCCCTCTGGTACTGGAATCCCAGTTTAGCTAGGGCTCTCAAAAGAGTTAACAATAGCAAAGACCACGAGGGGAATATGTGGGGCATATGAGAACACTATATTACATTTACAACTTTTGTGTAAATCTAAAACTTTTCCAAAATTAAAATTGTTGAAACAAATGATCCTTGAAAAGTATTTCTTCAGTTGATCCTTTTAAAAAATGGTTGCATGAGCTTAAGGGATTGTTTAACAAAGAATATATTTGCTGAAACTTTGGATTTTTATTTTCTATTAAGATATGCTTCTGCCTTGAAAAGCACGATAGAATCAAGAACACTGAGAACTGGGCATATATATATCACCTCATCATGATCACTCATAGGCAAAGAGCTTTATGCAGGGTTATTAAATTACTTTTTTTTTTTCACAGCATTCAGAAAAGTTCCTGTAAATTAACAATCCATACAATGTGACAGTACTATGTTTAGAAAGTAGATTACAGTCTGAGGAAGGAATTTCTAAAGTTCTAATTGTTGACTAATATTATGTACACATAGGTTAGTAAAGTTCTTAATGTGGCCTTTTGGAGAAAATTTAATTTGTCTATGTGTATAGGGAGATTGGATTAGAGACAATCACAACATCCATTGGTTAGGAGATTGCTAGGGCAAGTTGGGTATGAAATTATAAGGGTGGTGGCAGTAGGAATGGACAAGTTAGTGATCTGAAATAATCATGGAAGCAATAGAAGGAAAGAGAGAGAGCAAGGATTAGGAGAAAATGTGTATCTTGTCACTCGACAGCCCTAATGGTGTAAAACATCAATACAAATTTATAAAGCTAGAAGTAATATTTACTTACTTACTTACTTACTTAGTCGGTTAATCAAATTAGAAATCTTCAATACTACTCAAATGTTATAACCTTATTGTCTTTGTAACCATTTAAATACTAGTGGCCTAGTTGGCAATTCATCTGACAAGGACAGTAATTTTTTCCCCTACCTGTCTTACAGGTATATAAGAATTAATATGATAAAATTCCTAAAGGCATTGTGAACTCTCCATGTAAAAGTCACTATATAATATTGCTAGGGAAGAAATTCATGAGAGCATGAGTTACATTTTTGCCACAGGAAAAACAGGAGTTTCGAAGTAAGAGCAGTAATAAAATAATATGCTTTAAAAGATGTACTTCATCTAGATTATTGCCTGATGATATGATATATGTTAATTTGAAGGTCCCTAATTCACAAATATGCTTGAAAATTAGTATATTTCCCTGTTGGGGCTTTATCTTCCTGTCTTTTAAGGTTGTATTTATAGTTCATCTCCTTTTTAAATCTTTCCCATAATAGCATACACTATCAATTTCCTCCTTTAAACTTCCTCCTTTGAACTTCTTAGTAATTATTGTCTCGCTTACGAAGAATTGTGATGCTTTCATCTCTCAAAAAACTACCAAGACAGAAATCTCTTAATTATCATCATTAAACTCATGGGGTCAAGACTGGATCTCAAAGGAGTAAGATGAGGCAATTGAAGATTAGATGTAAAGGCTCAAGGATTAGTCTGTGGCTTTTTCCTGTGTTCTTTTCTCCTTACCTCTGTATATCTAACTAACTTCCTTTTAACTAATTATTTGCATGAACACTAGATGAAAAATGACATCATAAACATGGCATTTCTTTGGAAGCCAAATATTTAAGATTTATTCTATACTAGTATTGGCTGTATGAGCTTAGGCAAATAATTTACTTTTTCTGGCCTCATAGATTGGTGAGAAGTTTCAATTAGATACAACACATAAGGAAACTGACATGTAGCTGTACGGCAATGGTTTTCGATTTCATTTCTCTTACCTGCTCTATTATGAAAATCAACTATTTTTGCCTCCTATTTCTTCTGATTATGGATATTTGAATGATTTCAGATATTTTATACTGCTCTGACCTCTGATATTATGTACTCAGATGTTTATTACTTAAGTTTTAATGAATCACTGCTCACACAACCTACTAATAGTTTTGCTCCATATATCTTAGAAACAAGTTCAAGTATGTGCACTCCTTTTTTTTTTGTTTTTTTTTGAGTCGAAGTCTCACTCCATCGCCTAGACTGGAGTGCAATGGCCGCTCCCGGCCACCACAGCCTCGACCTGCTGGGCTCCGGGGATCCTTCCGCCTCAGCCTTCCAAGTAGCTGGAACTACAGGCGTGCGCTACCACACTCGGCTAATTTTTTGATTTATTGTAGAGATGAGGTCTCACCAAGTTGCCCAGGCGGGTCTCGAACCTGCGGACTCAGGCAACCCACACACTTCAGCCTCCCAAGGTGCGGGATTACAGGCTGAGCCACCGAGCCCGGCTTGCACTCCTAAATGTAGTACACACATCTGAAATATATCATTGATTGACTTCTATTAGTTATCTTCGTTCAACTTGCCTCTTCAAACTGTGAAATTTCTGAAATTGTCCAATTGGGACTGTAATAGGCTTACAAGGGTTAAGAAGCATAGATGGTACTAAGAATGGCACAAATAAATGTTTAGTAAATTATGTATATATGAATATACATTTATGGAATCCTGCACACTTAGTGAGTTTGAACAATAAAAGCTACAATTTGTAGAAGAATTAATGAGCGAGCTAGAATCTGCTCTTAAGGAATTGCATCATTTGCAACTAAAAGATATCAATGTTTTTATAATATTTATGGAAATTTCATTAAAACGATTATGTCTAATTTATAAATGAATTTTAAAATATAGAGTAAAATTTTCAAACTGTTAAATAATATCAAGGTTCTGTAAGTTTAATGAAATGTCAAACAACATGACATATTTATGATTCAGAACTCTGTATTATCATTATAGGTATGAGTAAGCACAGGGTATAAGTTGCCTGTGTTTAAAAGTTTATCTTCTATTTTGCTAAGTTACACAAAGTTATCTTCTATTTTGTAAGTTACACAAAGCTTTCATAAAAATAAATAATGCCATATATTATCAGTAGTCAATGTACATTTGGTGAGGATAAACTCTAGCACTTACATCCACAGAAGTTGGAAATAAAAACTCATACATCGTTTGCCAACAGTATGAAATCTTTTTCATTTTGAAAATGAAATTCAAACTATTTAGGAATGTGAAGTAAACTCTATCAGATACAGCCTAGAGCAGCACATGGGGCTCATTGTGTATTATAATTTCTGCAACTAGAATCTAACACTGGACACCATAAGGAAGAATATTTTCAAATTCTGAATGCTCCAAGGCTCAGCACAAGATGTACAAGTCTACTTGTATCAATATCTTCTTTCTCTGAATGCCACTTTTAGCAATACTATACTATTGCAGTAATATATTTCTAGCTCCAGGAAAAAAACAAATTTTTGTTTATATTACTTTAGAATAAGTAGCAGCAAAAAAAACTTTGGAAGAGGTTTCAGAGGGAGTTCTATGGATGCCAAAGGCAGTGTGAATCGAACACTATAGTCAAAATCATATGTGAGGCCTTGCCCTAAGTTGTATAAAGCAATCACAAATATTATAAGCACATCATATGTATATATATATATAAAGATGTATAGTACATTTTGCCAAAAGAAACTAATAAAAACTATATTTTGATTTGCTAGAGGCTAAATCTATTACACGATTATCCCTTTCTCACAAAGTATGTACTGCAATTTTATTCACAAACTATTGACTATAGTAGTTAATTACTTTTTATACATTGAATGACTTGTTATAATTTGCAAACTAAATTGTGGAGGAAAATATGTGAAAAACAAGCATTTTTGTGAAGAGATATATTTAAAAAAGAGAAAGCGAAATATATAAAATGTATAATTATTACAGAGAAGAGAACTTTGAAATATTTTCTGATACTGAATACTTCTGAGATAATGGGAATTTGACTGATTATTTGGTTCTATTGAGAATTTGTTATTTGATGAGTAAATGTGCAATTATGCTAACTAAAGACAGTACTTTAGAAATACATACAAAATTTGATAGATGATATATAAACTGTTTCGGAATAATACAAGAAAAAGGTGTGTGAGAATATAGGTGAGACAGGATAGGTTTTAATTGGTGCAGATGAGGATTCACTATATTAGTCTGTTTGTGTGTTTGAAACGCTTCATAATATAAAACATTTGAAATGTAGAAATATGCAAAAAAACAAAGAAATATGATATAACTTTAGGAAAAATGTTAAAGTATGACATATTCATATTACCATTTTCTTAACTTTTTAAACATTCAAAGTTGTTTTTTATTAATTCTCTTGAGTTTTGTAGGTAGATACTAAATGATCTACAAATGACAATTTGGCTCTTAATTTCCAAAATAAGATCATTGAGATTAGTTGTGCCCCAGAGTATAGTCAACTAAATATCATCTCTTTCCATCAATTATCTATCTATCTATCTATCTATCTATCTATCTATCTATCTATCTATCTGTCATCTATGTAGTTTTTTGATAGTGAGAGCATAGCCAAACCTTGACACCAGAAATAACTCATAGTGGACATGACGCTTGAGCAAATTAATACAAAAGGAAATGACCTGAAACCTGTCTCTAGCAACCTGCATTTGTCCAAATGATTTTCTGAGTAAATAATCTGAAGTCAAATGACCAGTGACAGCATTCCAAGTATGCAAGGAGGTACTGACTAGAAGTAGGAACAATCATCTTTACAATAAAAGTCAATAGCAAAATCAATGCTAACAAAATCAAGAAAAATAGAATGGGTTTGTTTAGAGCATTGTGAAACTGTGTGTCCAAATGAAGAAGAAATATAAGACTAATGATTGGTTTCATGGAGGAGTCACAGAAAAAAATGTGTTAGTCTCAGATTCTATTAAAAACAAACCAAAAAAAAGTCTTTGCTCTTTTATAGAATTGATTCCATGGACTGCCTGAGAAAATATAGACTAGAGATTAAAACAATTTTTTTTTACACTGGTAGAATATAGAGGAAACGCTTTCCAAAACCGACTGCTTCAGACGACTGTAACTACTACATGTTTTTAAACAAATGTTACCTATATGTTATTTAAACAAATATTTAACCACTTTGCATTACATATTACAGTTAATTTCTGATTATCCCAATTAATATAAAATCAAAAGTCATTTTTATTTTTTTTTGGCATATATCATATACATTTTCTGAGTAGAGATTTGTATTTCTGACTTCATTTTACTTAGAGTAATGTCACATAAATAAACTGTAAGAAAATTGGACTTCCTAGATGCCAAGTGGCAAATTATACCGTTTACTTATACTTATATATACATATATATGCACAGACATATTTACAAACACATAGAATGTGTCTGTATATTCACATACACACAGACCTAAAGACCCAAGCAAATACATTGTTTATTTTTTAAACATTTTATTCTATTTTAGATTTGTCAGGTACAAGTGAGAATTTACTACATAAGTAAGTTGCATGCAGGTGAAGTTTGGGCTGCTAGCTAGCCCTCTGTCCTCCAATAGAGAACCCGGTACTTAGTGTGTTGCCATTTGTCTCCACTTCCTGACTCCCTCCGCTAGCAGTGTCCAGCATCCATTGATCCTAGCCTTCTGCTCATGTGACTCAGTTCTCTGTTTCTGTGATAGTTCACTTAATATGATGGTCTCCAGTTATATCCATGTTGCCGTGGAGGCCATAATTTTGTTCTTCTTCATGACTGCATAATATTGCATTGTGTATATTTACCATATTTTCTTTATCCAGTCTACTTTCAGTGGGCTTCTTGGTTAATTCCATGTTTTTGCTATTGTGAATAGTGTTGCAATGAACATGCATGTCCAGGTGTCTTTTTTGTAGAGCAATTTATGTTCTTCTGAGTATATTCCCAGAAGGAGGAATGCTGGATAGTGCTGGCATGGCTGTGGAGAAAAGAGAACAGTTCTGCACTGCTGATAGAAATGTAAGCTAGTTCTCCTTTGTGGAAAGTAATGTGATAATTTTTCAAATAACTAAAAATTAAATAAACATTTTTTACTAGTCAATTCTTATGCAAGAAAGAAAAATGTAAGACATGTTTGTCTGCTGAATTTGACATTGCTAAGAAAAAGTACTTTTTATACTTGTTGTTATAATTGTGTCAGAAGAATGAAAGTGAGATCAAATCTTGAAATACTTCTATGCAATTTTTCCAGATTTTATGTTTCCAACTCCATCAAGAAAAATATTTACAAATGTTCTCTAACATAGATACCAGAAGAGATCCTGAGACAGATTACAGTGAAATATTAAAATGATAATCATTATATAATTATTGCTATGGAAATTGTTCACATCTTATTTTGCTTAGCAAAAGATGAAGTAGAAATCTTGCCCTGAACAAATTAAAGCCACTGAAACATAATAATCAACTTATTCTCTTATAGGAATTTTAACATTAACCTGAACCATTGCTGCAATAGCTTCCTATAAAAATATCTGGGAAAAAGTATCACTAGATAATTTTGAAGTCATGTGAAAGAAAATGCTAATGATACTCATATTGTTAATCTAACTATAAGCATACATTAGAACATGAATCCTAAGTGGCCTTGACAAAATGTAATGCTTGCTAACATAAAAAATATTTTTTATTATATACAACAGGACAAGTTTTAAGTGTGTGCCCAAAGAGATAAAGTCTTAAATATGAGATAAAATTTGGAAATGAATAGAAAGAAAATGAAATCATCAGAATGCAAATGCTACGGCTAAACATTTAGAAGTAATAGTGGATAATGACAATAAATTTGTTTTGTTTTGTTTTAATTGCCAGTTGCATGTCCTAGGAGAGACTTTTAAATTAAGTTTAATTTGGCATGTGAATTTAATAAATGGCCTAAATTATAATAATATATTAGGAATCAATGTAGTATTTTAGCAGTTAATCAAATTTTTATGTAGATTTTATTATAGCTTACCTATAAAGATTGTATTCAGATCTGTTTCTACAAAATTACTAAGTCATATAATTCTTAAATTTTAAAGAATAAATGCACAGTAACCACATTAACTAGTTCTAAAAATATCAATTTGTGAAAGTGAAAAAAATATTAAATTAAAGCATGGCAACTTGTAGATTTTCTCTCTTTTGTGATTTTGAATATTTCTTTTATAGCTCTAAGTAAAAGGTTATTATTGTAGAGGGAATGTTAAAAGTAACAAAGATGTCTACACATAGAATAATCTGGAAATGCATTGTCCCAAGAAACTATTTTACTTTTTTATATTGTCTCTCACTTCAGTAAAAAGAATATTAAAGATATATATCAAAATTCACTTGCTTTATGCTGCCTTAAAGGAAATATAGATGCATCATCACTTCGATGGCCTTCCACCAATATGCAACCCCTACATTCAGATCCCATACCTATTTTTTCCAGTAGTATTTTAAGTTTTTATTTCATTATATTAAAAAAATAATGTCTCACATAAACATTAGAATACAGCCCTAATTTTAAAAGTGAGAATTCAAAAAGAAAAAAAAAAATCACTTTTTTAAAATGAGAAAATCTAGAAATATACTATTATTTCTTGTTTTTATTTAGATGCATTTTCTATTGACCTCAATTTATAAATATCTGTATTCTAATGCAAAATGACTTTTTCAAAAAATTATTCATCTAAATTGTGATATTGAATTTTTACATTAAAATGCAATTAATATTAAAGACTATTAATTTAACATCAAGTTATTTCTCAAATAGCATGTTGATATCAAGTATAGAATTTCTCAACTTCAATATTCCAGAAGACTATGTACTGTTTAAACTTATAGCTGAGTCTACTTGTATTTATTTTACTTTTGTTACTGAAAGTAACAACTTTACAAATTTGTCATATTCAAAATGATTACCAAATAGTGCACAATTTAAAATATTAAAGACAATTTAAGGCATTTTATCCATTTTATCAATATTCTATGAATGGTTGCTCTAAAATGATATTTATATTTGACAGAAAAAAATAATGATTTTACATTTAAAATGATGGCATAAGAAAGAGTGAAGAAATCGTAGTAAAGTAGTAAAAACAGCAAGCAAACATTGGAATCAATCAATAACCTGAGTAAACAAAAGGTGAATGGTCAGCTCAGTTGAAATAAATGTTTCTTTAAATTGCAACGGGAGTGATTAAAGGAGACAAGTTTTGTGGAATGAATTGAGAATTTTATTTTATGTTAGGTAACATGGGCATCTACTTCCATGTCCTGAGAGATATGATGAAAACAATCTTTAAGGGAGTAATGATTATAACTTCACAACAATTAACAGCAGAAGTTTTGAGAATGGATTCTAGATGGAGACTTCTGAGGCAATCTGCTAATTATTACAAGTTAATTACACAGAATCTTGGGTTAAAGTTAAAGGTGGAACTTTAATGATGCTTTAATAAGGTTAGTATAATATCGTAGCAATTAGCAGGAGCAAGCCATGTTGGGGGAGTGTCTTTTTCCCTCTACATGGAAAGACACTGTCACAAAGTCAGTGTGACTCTAATACAAGAATAATGACTTGGCCAGGAGCAGTGGCTCATGCCAGTAATCCCAGCACTTTGAGAGGCAGAGGTGAGAGGATTTCCTGAACCCAGAGGTTCGAGACCAACCTGGGCAACTTGTTGAGACCTCGTATCTACAAGAAACTAAAAAAAAAAAAAAAAAATGGCCGGGCCTGGTGGTGCGCACCTGTAGTTCCAGCTACTTGGAAGACTGAAGCAGAATGATCGCCTGAGCCCAGTAAGTCGAGGTTGCAGTGGCCATGAGTGTGCCACTGAACTCCAGCCTGGGCAACAGAGTGAGACTCCTACTCAAAAATTTAAAAGAAGAATAATGACTTTAAAAATTTTGGCAGTAAGGTAAATCTCTGGAATTGGGTTATGTTCACAAGCACACTACAATTATTAACAAATTTGGTAATGAGTTAAGGATGTCTTCTTTGACTTTTTGGTTATGTAGTAGTGGAATTGCCTAGACTGACATTGTTTCATCCAGGTTATGTGTCAAAAAATTTATACAGGGATTAGGAGACATAATCACTATGATTTTAATGTTATTCACTTTTACTTACATCATTGTGATTATTATCAATCTCTGTTTTTCCTTTACAAGTATCTCTGTCATGAATCTCTCTGTAAGCATTAGCTTAGTTTAAATTAGATAATTTGATTTAAATAAATCTATTTAATAGCATGCATATAAGTGGAGACAGATCACAATATGTTTTTGGGACTCTTTTCTCTTATGATGTTTCCCTCATATTGTGTGTGATACCTGGCCACATTTATGTGTGTGAGCACCATGCCAATCTGCATACTAACACTTTTAGTGAGATGTAATATCCTATAATATTTTGGACAAAAATGTAAATACCAGGCACAGTCGTTCAAGCCTAAAATTCCAGAATTTGGGAGGCGAAGGTGAGAGGACTGCCTGAGCCCAGGGGGTCAAGAACAGCCTAGACAACTTGGTGAGATCTTGTATCTACAATATATCAAAAAATTAGCCAGTTGTGGTAGCCTGCACCTGTAGTTCTGGCTAATTGGAAGGCTGAGGCAGAAGGATCATCTGAACCCAGCGGGTCAACTTTGTGGTGGCCGTGCGCATGCCACTGCACTGACTCAAAAACAATTGTTTTTAATACCTTTGCTAATAATTTCTTTCTGTGACTCAAAAGACCACCTTGCACACCTATTTCAGACTGGGATTATCTGAAAGAAGATTCTGAGAAGGAGATCAGGATGCATTTTAGTTCGAGCTGCTATTACAAATATGCCATAGACTAGGTGGCTGAAACAAAAACTATTTCTCACAGCTCTGAAGCTAGGAAGTCCAAGATCAAAATGCCAGCAGATCTGATGTCTAGCAAGGACCCATTTTCTGGTTTTCAGAAAGCTGTTTTCTCTATCTGTCCTCATGTGGCAGAAGGGGTCAGGGATCTCTCTAGGGTCTCTCCTATAAGGGCATTAACCCCACTTGAGGTCTTCGCTCTTATGCCTTAATGACCTCCCAGAGCCCACAGCCCCCCACCTAAGAATAACACATTTGATGTTAAGATTTCAACATGTAAATGGAGGGTCAAGCCTCAAACATTTAGTCTTTAACAGCATGGAAGAAATGTTAGTGACCTTTTCTTGAAATCGATACCTGTGGAAAGGTAAAGAATCAGCATTGGTCTGAGGGAAAATTGAGCTGCAATATTGTTTCATCCAAAGATTCAGCTGACTCCAAGGTAATCTCTGAAACACATTTGCCCATTTGAGATTGTTCTGAGGACAAAAGACTTGGGCCATTCTAGGATGCCCCAGGAAGTGTATATGATATTGAGTAAGAAAATTCTCTTCATCAAGTTATTTTTAACAATTCCTAAAAAAGGTCTCATAGCCTAGGGCTATATGCCAGTAGTTGTGTTGTAAAAGGGGATCTGAAAAACAATCCACTATAGCACCCCACATATATTGTTTTTAAAAACTTCTATGAAACCCAATCACATTGTAGTGATACATAATCTGTAACTAGTGTTCCAGATATGTATTTGATATTTTCAGAATCAATGTAACCATGGGGTTGGAACTTCAATAATATATCCATTCAATCAATAATCATAAATCTAATATATGTGAACTCTCTGCCTGATGACACAAATATTGATAAAGAAGAATCAACCGGGCTAGTTGGGCAAGATTGGCATGTAAATATTTAGGTGTAAAAAGCATTATAGATATTATGATAAAAGCTTGTATCGCATTTAGGGGAGGCAAAGGCATGGGAGTTCTATTTTATTCAATAGATGTATTAGATAGGAAATCTGGTAATAATTTATGGTAGAAATAACTTTTTCTTTTTTTGTGAGTTGGAGTCTCACTCTGTCACCCAGACTGGAGTGTAGTGGCCGCTCCCGGCCACCTCAAACTCCACCCCCTGGGCTCCGCCGATCCTTCTGCCTCAGCCTTCCAAGTAACTGGAACTACAGGTGTGCACTACCATGCCCAGCTAATTTTTTGATTTATTGTAAAGATGAGGTCTCGCCAAGTTGCCCAAGCGGGTCTCGAACCCGCGGGCTCAGGCAATCCACTCACCTCAGCCTCCCAAAGCGCGAGATTACAGGCTGAGCCACCGAGCCAGGCTAGAAATAACTTTTTAGTTGATTCTTAAAAGAGCAGGGAAAAGCTGTTTGAGCAGACAGTGAAGCAAGCAGAATTCATAGAGGCAAAGACAAGAATGAATTTGGTTGGTCCGCATTAGACAGCATTGTGCTTTGGAAGAGTGAGAGTATCATATAGGCTAGAAGATGCCATTAGGCATTAGGTCTTGGAAAACCTGCAGTCCTTAGCCAGGAGTGGAAACTTTGCTTAGGAGCAATTGGAGATTCACTAAAGAGTTTTAAACAGGGATACATATGTCAAAATTCAAAGACTTTCTTATAGGAAGAGTATTCCTGAAGCTGTGTACAAAACTAAAGAGGAGACTATTTAAGAGAATATTACATTATTAAAACAATTATTTTAAGAAATGCGGAGTCCTGTCCCCACAAAGTCCAAAGGGTACCCCAAAGGTGGAGACGGCATAGGCGTTTGAGGGGAACTAAAAAGGGGAGAGAGAGAGAGATGGACTTGGACACCTGTTAAAAGGGTGCAGATGCCATTTTATTGTGGGTAGTTGGGAGCTTATATTTCTCTCTACAAGGGAAATAATCCCTGCAAGTTGCTGCCACGGAGCAAGTTAAAATCATCATTACAAAACAAGTCACTAACAACAAATTACATGGTTTCTTTTTGTGATGTTAAAACGATGCTTAACTTTAAGTATTCTCTTCTGTGCTTGGCCAATGTTCTAAGGGCGGAGGCTATTTACACCCAGAACAACATAATCCCAACATGATGACGTTACCCTATAAAAAATAGTCCCCGCAACCCGCCAATATAAAATCTCAAAATTATAAAACTATAAAGCTTCTCATTAAACAACTTCAAAACAGAACTCATATCCCAAATTAACTAATACATATTATGATCTTTCTAACAAATTTAACTCTTTACAAACTTAACTCCTTTATTCAAATTATCCAGGGAAGCAGTTTATTTCCATAACAAAGTTTCTGGGGGCCAGAACAACAGTTTCTGGCCCAGGGCTTTGGAGCAGTCTTTGTGTGGAAGAATGTGCACCTGGGGACCCTTCCACACCTGGCACAGACAGATGCAGATGTTCCTTTTTTCATGGATGAGGCTCTCCTTATTTCAGTCCCCCTTGGTAGTTTACTCTTGTCGAATTCCTTCATTGTCTTCCTATTTGGAACATTTTATTTCTAAGGAAAAAACAGCTTGGAAGAAACTTCTAGTGATTTTTTTCAGGCCTCAAGGTAGTTTCGGTTGTTAGATAAAATCTGTTTTATGCACTTAAATTCTACATCTAAACTCTTTAACTTCTTATATATTAAAACTTTAATATGTATCCCAAACCCTGAAAAACAAACTTATAAATGACCTACATATACCTTAATATAAACTTTCACTGACACTTAAATCTTATGCCTGCGATTATAAACTTATAGAACTTTATGTCTAAACACCATAACTGCAACTACAAATAATAAGTAAAAATATTCAAAACAATTCTTTGCTTAAACAGAATCAGAAACTTCTTCTTACCAGGTATTAGTCACAAATCCTATCCCTGTCAATCTAGTGGGCCTCTAAGGCTGGCTCCCAACAAAGAAACAAAGTGATAAAAAAGCATACTAAAATTAAAAGAAAGCACTAAAGAAATCAGAAAAGCCAGAAAGAAATAAAATAAAGAACGTATCAGACTTATAGATCAGCCTAGGAAGAGTTGGTATCTTTATATTATTTTTTGTATTCAAAAACAATGTTTTTTTCACTGATTCAAGTCCCAATAAGACTTTGGAATTTACTTTATACATTTACAATTTACTTCACTTAAGATAATGCCAAGAGATCATACTTCAGTTCTCTGACTTACTTATTTCTGGGAGTAATCTACCCAGAAATAAATTGGAAGCTAGTTGCTCAGTTACTTTCTTCACAAAGATAATACCATGATGATTATCATTTGGCACTATTTTTTTATATTTCTTTAAATTATTCCTCAGATTACATTTCTAAAAATGATAGATAGTACTGGTCATCAATAAAAATAATTGAACTAGTTTTTGTTTATAGCATATTTATTTTGCAAGCGTACTTATTTTGCAAGCTTATACCACTACTCTTAAAATTAAAAGTAATTTTTTGTCCATTAATAAAAATGTGAGATAAAATTGTATTACCATTCAATGTTTTTCAGCATATTATATTCAAAAATAATCATATTTATTTATTTCATGGGATCAATAAATATAGCATTTCATATTTAACTTTCTATTAATAATATATAGCTCGAAACTCTCAATGGAGTTTAAATTTTCTATATAATCCAAGTTAGAATAAATGCATCCTTTGTAAATCTGGTTGCATTTTGATGTATGTCAACTAAATGTTGAAGACAAGTTTTAATTAATTTAAGTATATTAAATTCTCTTTCATGAATCCTAAAATTATTACAAATGTATTATACATTATCCTACAATATTATATTTAAGCTTTAGCAACATAAATATATATTTATCTATTAAATGCCATCATTGCTTTATTACAAAAGAAAAAGAGAAAATGAAATTATATGTATTAATTATCAGTGATGCTCATGCCTATTACACAATTTACAACCTAAGAACACTTAGACTGGAATGACTGCTTTTAGCAGAAAAGACTCACTGGTATGAATAAATCACATTATATTACTGTAATTTTAACTTTATATATGTTTAAATAAACTTATAAAAGATGCATATTTTGTGTGCTTTATTTCACTAAATTAACAAATCTGATGTACATTTGTTAAATGTTATTTTGAAATAAGTACAAATATTCATCTGTCTTATTAATTCTGAACATTTCTTGAGGTCAATTCATTTGCATTAGTACCACTGGGTGATCAGAAGTAGAGAGAAGTGTGGAGAAAACAGTGGATTTAGTAACCTTCAAATATGGGTAGTGGGTTGCTAGAAGTTAGTTCTAAGTCATTATATTCCTGAAAATAATTGTGTAAATTTATGTACATTTAGGAGTTTTTGGAGAAAGGTGTGAAGAAACAGGGAAAGTGAAAAAATATGATCTTACCAAAAGTTTTTAGTTTTTTGTACATGAAAACTTTTTTTTTTTTTTTTTTTGAGTTTGAGTCTCACTCTGTTGCCCAGACTGGAGTGCAGTGACCGCTCCCGGCCACCGCAGCCTCGACCTGCTGGGCTCCGGCGATACTTCCACTCAACCTTCCAAGTAGCTGGAACTACAGGCGCGCACTACCATACCCAGCTAATTTTTTGATTTATTATAGAGATGAGGTCTCACTTGCCCAGGCAGGTCTCGAACTCGCGGGCTCAGGCAATCCACTCACCTCAGCCTCCCAAGGCACGGGATTACAGGCTGAGCCACCGAGCCCGTCTATGAAAACTTTTATACTTTTACTTCAATACTTCCTCAACAAATGAAACCATTTGTGATTCATATGAGGTATTACCTCTTTACTACAAATGCCAACAGGACAAGTAGAGATTTGGGTTATAATTAGAAAATAGTCAATTTACTGAGGTTCTTTTTTGGTAATATTTGTATATTATAAAAAAAAATATTGTCTTTATTAATGAATTAATTCTCTCATATATTTGACATGCCATGTATTTAATGTCATACATACCAAATATTTATTTGGCATGTTAAAGGAACAATCTAACAACTTAAATCTGCACATTGTGGAGACCATGGATGTTGGCCCACTAAAGGTTTGCCAAAAAAAATCACTGTCATGAAGCAGATTGATTAATAGGAGAAAAGGCATACAAGTTTTATTTAATGTGTAAACTCAGGAGCCTTCAAAATGAAGATCCAACTTCCCAGTGTCTCACAGAAACTTTAATACCATCTTGAAGTTAAAAGAAAAAATGGAGCCGGGCTTGGTGGCTCAGCCTGTAATCTCGCGCCTTGGGAAGCTGAGGTGAGTGGACTGCCTGAGCCCAAGGGTTGGAGACCTGCCTGGGAAACTTGGTTAGACCTCATCTCTACAATAAAATCAAAAATCAGCGGGGCGTGGTAGCGCATGCCTGTAGTTCCGGCTACTTGGAAGGCTGATGCAGAAGGATCGCTAGAACCCAGCAGGTCGAGGCTGCGGTGGCCGGGAGCGGCCACTGCACTCCAGTCTGGGCGACAGAGTGAGACTCCAACTCAAAAAAAAAAAAAAAGAAAAAATGGGGTTTGCATTCTGGCAAAACAGATTATAAGTAGGGGAGGATGATAAATTCTATAGAGGGGTAACATATTTGGGAAAATTAACGGATGGGGAAACAAAGAATGACTTGTAAATAGTTCTCTTTGGAAACTAAATAAACCTGAGAGATAGGCATTATTTTATAAAATGGTTCTACCTCTCCTTTCCCACAAAATAATTTTTTTGGTTGTTTTTTTGAGTTGGAGCTTCACTCTGTTGCTCAGACTGGAGTGCAGTGACAAGCTCCCGGTCACCGCAGCCTCAACCTGCTGGACTCTGGTGATCCTTCCGCCTCAGCCTTCCAAGTAGCTGGAACTACAGGTGTGTGCTACCACGCCGGCTAATTTTTTTTTTTTTTTCAATTTATTGTAGAGACGAGGTCTCACCAAGTTGCCCAGGTGGGTCTTGGGTAATCCACTCGCCTTGGCCTCCCAAAGTGCTGGGATTACAGGCTGAACCACCGAGCTCAACCTGCAAAATATAATTTTAACAGGGAGAGAAAGCAGCTTGGAAGACATTTGGGTGGAAAGTGGGAAGCCAGAGAGAAATCTTGTGGCAAAATGCCATATTTTGAGGTGAATTTCACTGCACCCTTTAATTCTCCTGTCTAGAACTTCCGGAGAAGTTCCACATATTAACACTAAGGTGATGACTGTGAAAGGGGTAAAATTGATTCAAAAGCTGAGTAGCAAAGGATTTCACTTAAGACAGTCACATTAACAAGCTGGATCTCATTTTAGAAGGTGGCATTGCAGGTGGGTCCAGCCACTATAGCTCATGTAGGTAAACAGATCTTCAGTAAAAGACATTCCTATGAAGACAGAAGAAAAACAAAGGCTAATGTTTGGAGAAGTCTATAGACTGACTTTTCTAGAGTCTCTGATGTATCCTCAGATTGCAGTGACAATCTGACACTCTTTTGGATTGTAGTTTGAACCATGCATTCAAGTAAACTTTCTGTAAAGTCCATGTATCAGCAGGCAAGCACTAAGGTTGTTTATATATAAATTGTTTAGCTCCAGCTTTCAGGGTTTTAAGAAGAGCAATTTTAATTTCTAATGATTCCAAGTCAGAAAATCTGAAGAAAAATTTGAAAACAGTCTGGAAACTAGTAGCCAGGAAAAAATTCAGGATTCAGTCTAAATTGTATTAAATAATAAAAACTAAAAAAATCATGAACAAGAGAATTTAATAAGGTGTATTACAGCTTCTTTTGAAACATAATTCTCTCACTCCAGTACTCCATTTCTACTAAAGACAAATCATAGTAGAACCAATTTACTTGTAAAATAGGTTTTACTCTCATTGTATTTGACCAGATTATTTGCATTAAGCAAAACAAAAATAAATATTTGCCATATAGGCTTTTAAATAAACAATTGACTTTCATGGAATTTTTGGTTTTTTTTTTTTTTTTTTTTTTTTTTTTATCATAAGGAATCACAGATCAGACCTTTTAAAAGCCTTTTGGGCCCAACCAAGGTTCTTGTTAGGTCACAGTTCCAGCATGGCCTCCAGAATGTTAGGTGAGACCTGCCAAGGTTGTGAGTGTTTGGTGTGTGATCCAGTGCTGCATGAATGTGCAACAAATTGCATAGCAGTTGGATTACAAAATATAGTTTATTTAGAAAGTAAATTAGAGAAAGAGAGAGAGAGAGAGAGAGAGAGAGAGAGAGATTCACCTCTCCGAGGTAGGGGAAGGGGCTAAAACTTAGGAAGCATGGTGATGGCCATAGACCAAAGAGCACATGGTTTAGTAAAGCAATGGCTGCTGGCTGCTCCAGTTTGAATCCTTATAATCCTTTTTAATCCTTCCCTTTGATGGGGGAAGGTCATTAAGATGACTGGGTGGTGGTCTGCTCCATGTCATCACAAAGCAGGAGGTAAGCACAGGTATTGATGTCAAGTGATGGACAGCAGGCAGATGGGTGGGTTAGTCATATGATTGCTGCCATGGTGGAGTCTGTATGTGTCACGAAGGTCACAACATCACAACGGCTGATTAGGTTAAGTTGGGTCTTATGGGTGGAGGCAAATACTTGAAATAGAAAAGTCAGTTAGTACAAAACAAGCTGAGAAAGGGGGTTATAAAACAATTATCAATAGCTACCTCTGAGAAACCAGTTCTGTCCTTGATTAGTGATTAGAGGGCAAGTTAAGTGATCTGCTAGAAAAACATGAGATTTAAACAATGTTAAAATGGCTGCTCATTGAGTATACTAAACCCATGTTATGTCCTTTCAGTTCTGAGCTTGTAAATGCCTGTGTGAACTAAGCAAATTCCTCTTTTAGAATCCAAATAATTTGGGGTTCTTGGGTCTATTCGTGAGCAAACTTATTTACCTACCCCGACAGGAACCCTGCAAAAGAGCTGAAAAGGTACAAAGCCAGCCTTTCCAGGGGACTTTTTATCTGTTTCTTATAGAACTCAATCTCAATTACATGAATTAGTCTGCTCTGAAAGTCATTCCAGCCAAAGCCTTGATAAAATAACCTGAATTTCCAATCATATCCTGTTACAAAAGAAAACAGAATCTTGTTGAACTTATGCAAATAACTATTGCCATAAGTAGTTGATTCATTTTCTTCAAGAGTAAGAACTAAGAAAGACAGCGTAAGGAAAAATAAATCTGTCACTTGCCCTTATTTTTTTTAGATTCCTCAAAGGTTAAAAAAAATTTTTTTTCCTAAAATTGCATGAAAGTCTTGTTCAAAAAAGAAAAACAAATCCTATCTTTGCAATAGTGCATTATTAACATCAAAGCTAATCTTTACAAATTTTTTTTAAATCTATCGACTTCAATTAGTTTGACCATAGGTAAGATTTTTATATACCTTTTATAACCTCTACAATTGTTACTAAAAAACAGATTCATGCTTTGAGGGAAAAAAAAACTATTATTCTTAAATTGTTATGACTGAAGTGCATGAAAGAGTCACGCCAGCACACCAAGTTCAAATGAAGATTCCTTTATTTAGCACGCGGTCAAGAGAAGTCTCTTGCCAAGAAGCTCTTGACGCAGAATATAATCAGCAAAAAGTTTATATAGGTAAAATCTGCAGTTTGGCTACATACCAAGGGGGTGAGGGAACAAGGAACTAGAAACAAAAGGAACAAAATATAAGAACAAACTATAGGGACGTGGCAGGGGGAATTTTTTAAGTTATAATTTCTTAACGATTTCTTGGTGCAACATCTGATTTCAGTAACAAAGCATACAATTACAAAGAACTTGTAGCTAGGGAGTATTGCAAATGGTCAGTATGATCGGTCAGCATGATCACTCAGGGGAACAAAGTTGTGGGTCTGTAGTCATGGAAACGTTATAGTAATCACACATATACATTGGGGAGTCATTTTTAGGTTATGCAGGCAGCTAAGATAGAGGATTTTAATGAAATTGAGTTACTAATGTCAAGCAAGTTATTGCAATTATTTTATGTATTTCGTTAGCTCTTTCAAATAGGGATCTAGATTCAAGCTAAAAATCAGTATGCTTAATTTATAGAAAAATGAAATAATGGTCTTTACATTTTATTTAACTTAATCATACACAAAATTTATAAACTCAGTGTTCCATAGACCTTTTACAACTTGCTTAAAACTTTGTTTTTAATCTGTAAAATTTTATAGTAAGAAAAAAATTTACTTTTTCCCCAACTTTCTATATCCATTTAGTTTTAATCGTCATTTATATTCCTTTAATTTAAAACAACTTAAAAACCTCAAAATTAGACAAAATTAGTTTTTCTTTAACAAAAGTCAAATTCCATGTTTTATTATAACATTTTACTAAAGCATATCTTATTTTCCGTATTCATTTTGCATGTAAAATTGCTTTTCTGACATCTAGTAATTTTAATTACATATATTAATTACTATGTTAACTTTTAGCAACTTTTTTTTTTTTTAGTCACAAAACAAGGAGGCAATAAATTTTAATTTTGTACCAGATGCACAGTCCAGGAGAAAGGACAATATCCAAGGTTTGATCTCATATCTGAATGGTTTAAATCTAAAAATATGAGGACCAGGTGCAGTGACCCATGCCTGTAATCTTATCACTTTGGGAGGTGGAGGTCAGAGGAGGATTTTTTAGGCCCAGGATTTTGAAACCAGGCTGGGCAACTTGGAGAGATCTCATCTCTATAATGGAAAAAAAAAAAGAAAAGAAATCTAGCCAGGCATGGTGACACATTCCTGTAATCACAGTAACTTGGAAGGTGGAGGTGGAAGGATTGCCTGTGCCCAGCGGGTTAAGCCTGAAGTCATGAGTATATCACTGTACTTCAGCCTGAGCAACAGAATGAGACTCCAACTAGAATAGATAGATAGATAAATAAATAAGTAAATAAATAAATAAATAAGACATGAGTTTACAGACCACTTAAGCAAATACAAAAAGTATTATAGAAGCAAAGTATATATCTTAAAACATGTAACAGAAATAATACGTTACCAATAGACTCAAACAAAATGTCTACGTTAAGTTCTGAAGACATTTCTTTTTAAACCAATAATTTAAAATGTGTATTTACTTACTAGAGATGACTAAAGTCATAAGAGCTAAGTCATATAAGTTAAAGTTTCTATTTTCTTGATAAAACATTTTTTTTAAATTCCCTGTTTCATTGTTTTAAGCAACATTAAGTTTGTATTTGTAAAGGGAAAAATTCTTAGTTAAAGGTGTGGCAGGTTAGCCAGTGAAATTTAACCACAGATAAATAACTTTCTTTCAGGCAGGTCTAAATTAAAATAGGGTAAGTATTCAGATACCTTTCTTATCAGTACATAACCTTCAAACAACCATCCAGCCTTACCAGGCCTGACTGCCTTGCTGTGTGGAATGTGGGTATACCAGTACAGTAAATCACGGAAACAATAAGATGTTACCCAAAACACAGACATGATGTTCTAAAATAAGCCTAAATCTAGTTAGGCAATAACTTTCATGATATAGACAGTCCCTGTGACCTTAGAAGTTGAGGGATGGTAATTAAAACTCATGACCATATACCTGCAGCCCATCCCTCTTAGCTCATTATTTGCTTAATTGTTTAATCATTGTTGAAAATTATATAAAGCTTCTTGTCAAAAGCAAGCATGTGCCCTTTCTCTTAAGGCACCCACATTTTTCTTGAACGTGACTTTTTTTTCTTACAATATATTGTAATAAATTCTTTCTTACAATACACTTTGGATTTACTCTAAATTCCCTTTGTGTGGCAAAATCAAGAACCCACAGAGCAACACACCACATCCCACCTGGCATTAATAGAAGATTGATCATTTATATTTTAAAAATTAAAAGTTAAAAGAATATGATAATTCAGGCCTGAATATTATAATTTGCTAAAATTAGAAACATGGTATAAGTAAATGAGTAAATGTTCAGTTAACATGGCCAGGAAAACACTTTAAACAAAAGTATGACTTATGAATTTAAAACAACAGGCAGACACTCATACAAAGGCAGATTTTCTTAGAGCTGTAAATTTATTTTACAAGAGTTTAGCTAGTTGTATTCCAAAATGTTGTATGTTGGCTTTTTAGATTACTGGCTTCAGGGTGAAGCCCTTTAAGGAAAAGGAGGGAGTTAAGAAAGCATGCAGACTTTAGGGCCTAAACCACACATTTCTCATCTAAACACACAAAAAAATGACTACTCACCATTTACTGTTAGCAAATACCAGTCATCCCTAGAATTATATATATATAAACAATTTTTTAAATTTCCTGTTTCAATGTTTTAAGCAACATTAAGTGTGTATTTGTAAAGGGAAAAATTCTTAGTTAAAGTTGTGCAGGTTAGCCAGTGATTTGCTTAATCATTTAATCATATATGATTAATATATATATTTATGTATACTTATCTAATGATTGCATGTACCAAGGTCAAATTTTTAATGCAAAGTAAAATAATTCCTGGTATCCCTAAAAGTCAAAAAGAAATAGGAAAGGCAGTATAAGAGTTTTAAATCTGAGTGTTGGCTCGGTTGCAGAGAAAAGGGAATGCTTCTACACCGTTGGCAGGAGTGTAAGCTAGTTCAACCTCTATGGAGAGCAGTGTGGCAATTTTTAAAAGAACTAAACATTGATCTTCCATGTGATCCAGAAATCCCTCTCTTGGGAATATATCCAGAGGAACATAAATCTTTCTACCAAAAGACAACCTGTATACATGTTTATTGCTGTACTATTCACAAGAGCAAAAACATGGAACCAACCCTGCTGACAATTGAAAGTGGACTGGATAAAGAAAATGTGGTATATATACACGATGAAATATTATGCAGCCATAAAGAAGAACAAAATCAAGCAACTTGGATGCAGTTGGAGACCATCATACTGACCACCACACTAAGTGAACGATCACAGAAATAAAGAACTGAATACTACATGTTCTCACTCATAAGTGGGCCCTGAACATTAGTCACGTTAGCACTAGGATGGGGTCGGCAGTAACTGGCCACTACTAGGAGACAGAGGGAGGAAGAAGGAGGAAGACACGTGACAACACAAAGGTTACTAGGGGGAGTGAGGGCCGATTAGAACCCCAGACTTCACCTGCATGCAGCCTGCTTGTGTAGTAAATCCTCACTTGTACTCCACAATTCTGTAATAAACACATAAATTACCAAAAAAAAAAAAGAGTTTTAGACCTGAGAATCATCTGTTTACTTACACCTCTTGGGGTTCGTTAAGGAAAAACAGAGGCTCTTCCCAAAATGGAGTCTCTGGAGCCATTTCTGTTTTCCTTAAGGATCCCAGAATTTTCTATCTTAGGTTCATGCATGTGAACATTGAGGGTAGCAAGAGAAAGAGGGAGCTAACAGACAAAATTTAGTCTACTGAACTCTCAAAAGTGGGATTGAAAAGTGAAAAGGCATAAAGGGCCTTGTAAAAATATATAGCTTGGATATTAGCTTTTTTTTTTTTTTTTTTTTGAGTTGGAGTCTCACTCTGTCGCCCAGACTGGAGTGCAGTGGCCGCTCCCGGCCACCGCAGCCTCGACCTGCTGGGCTCTGGTGATCCTTCTGCCTCAGCCTTCCAAGTAGCTGGAACTACAGGCGCGC
>CAUYQG010189921.1:0-22383 GCA_963574415.1 Tarsius wallacei | reverse complement strand
ACAGAAGCAGGATCTGAGAGAGGTCATGTTGCTGACTTTGAAGACAGAGGGAGGAGGACCTGAGCAAAGGAATGTAGGCAGAGACCCGCCTGGGCAACTTGGCAAGACCTCATCTCTTCAATAAATCAAAAATCAGCCGGGTGTGGTAGCATGCACCTGTAGTTTCAGCTACTTGGAAGGCTGAGGCAGAAGGATCACCAGAGCCCAGCAAGTTGAGGCTGCGGTGGCCAGGAGCAGCCGCTGCACTCCAGTCTGGGCAACAGTGAGACTCCAACTCAAAAAAAAATAAAAAATAAAAAAAATAAGTAGATGAGTATGCTGGATATGTATCACTTTCATACCATTGTAAGTTCAGAAGATTATAAGTAAAATGAAGGTTCACCGTCCCCCAGGCTGCAGACCAACACCAGTCCATGGCCTGTTAGGAACCAGGTCACACAGGAGGAGGTGAGTAATGGGTAAGTGGAACTCCATCTTCCATCAGATCAGCGGCAGCATTAGTTTCTCATAGGAGTGCAAACCCTATCGTGAACTGCTCTTGTGAGGGATCTAGGTTGCACACTCCTTATGAGAGTCTATTGCCTGATGGTACCTCTTCCCTCAGTTAAATCATCATAAGTTAGGGAGAGTCTGTACACAGGTCCTGGCAAACAGGACCTCAACCCATGTTGTCCATGTATCTGTGTGCGCTTTGGTTGTGGTCTCAGTTCACCTCTTGCAAATGAATAAGGCAGCAGTGACTAGACTAACAGGTGAAGTTTGAAAGAATAGACATTAGAGGAGATTGGTGCCTCCGGAGATGAGGAGAAACCCAGCAAATGAACAAACAAGAAAGAGAAGACAATGGATTAGAAAATGAGTGTGTGAGTCCTTAAGGGTAACAGGATGCAACATAAGGTCATTAAGCCCTCTGAGTACCATCTGAACTTTAAAAAAGAAAACATTTTCTAAGCTAGGCATGGTGGCTCATGCCTAAAATCCCAGCACGTTGGGAGGCCAAGACAAGAGGATTTGCCTAAGCTCAGGAGTTTGAGACCAGCTTGGGCAACTTGGCGAGACCTCATCTCTACAATAAATAAAAAAAAACTAGCTGGAGTGGTAGCATGCACCTATAGTCTAAGCTACTTGGGAGGCTGAGGCAGAAGGCTCACCTAAGCCCGGCAGGTCAAGGCTGTGGTCGCTGTGCACATGCCACTGCACTCCAGACTGGGCAACAGAATGAGACTCCAACTCCAAAAAAACTTTTTTTCTTTTATTCTTTTTTTTTTTAAATTAAGAAATCCAAAGAAAACTTTTATTAAATTAGGGACATAATATACATTTTGGTACCTGCATATAAAGCCTGCCACCAAATTTGACCTTTGGGGACTATTTACATATAAAAATATGCATTAAAATCTGCACCAGAGACTGGGCGTGGTAGCTCATGCCTATAATCCTAGCACTTTGAGAGGTTGAGACAGGAGAATCACTTGAGTTCAGGTGTTTAAGACTAGCCTGGGCAACATAGTGAAACCTCATTGCCACAAACTATTTTTAAAAATTAGCTGGGTGTGGTGGTGCTCACCTGTAGTCCCAGCTACTTGAGAAGCTGATGCAGGCAGATGGCTTGAGCCCAGGAGTTAAAGGCTTCTGTGAGCTGTGATTGTGCCACTGTACTCCATCCTGGGCAACAGAATAAGACCCCGACTCGAAAGGAAAAAAAAGAAAATCCACACTGGAGCACAATGCAGTAATAGATGGATGACATCAACAGGAGTGGCCACAAAGATGGACACAGGGAGTTCTTGGTCGTCAGACTCAGGGCTGAGCCCTACAAGAGAATGGCTGCTCCAAGGAGGGGCCATAGAGCTTGTCTCTGAAGGCAGGACCCCTTCAGCCAAAATGCCACAAGCCTGACATGAAACAAAGTTGGTGCTGGGAATAAGGGCAGAAGAGAAGGGGTGGTTCTTTTCGCCCCTGTTCTGACCACTATTCACAGAGTCTGGCTGCCTGGCAGAAAAACCACCTTTAACTTTAGAACTTTTGCAATTTCCAAACACTGTGTTTTTTCCCCCAAGTAAGCGGACCCATTCTCTCTTAAACTTGGGAGTTGGATTAAAGTGGACTGAGGTCCTGTTGCCCTCAGTAATCAGGGCAGATCCCAATAACATACTTGTTCTCTGCCAGGCTCGGAGGCGCTGAGTGCTTTACATGTTTTAAGTCATTTACTCTTTACAACAACTCAGGAGACAGATCCTGTTATTATTCCTGGGCTCAAGTTACAAAAACGAAAGCACAGAGACATTAAAGGCACAGAGCACCAAACGTGAGATGCGCGTGCTGGAGACAGAAAGAGATTTTAGGGGACGTCTCAGGCAGAGGGGGTGGCAGGACTCCCTGGTCAGGTTAAGCTGCCTGTGTACTGCAGAACTGCATGAAACACAAAGGCGTCAGGAACCAACCCAACAAAAGCAACCCATCCCCAGCCAGAATACAGGAGCCACGTCTTAAAGCCCAGGGCAGGAGGGAGAATAATTGCATGGGAACCGCGGGGCTCAACCCCTGCCACATCGGTTTTTTCACATTCCCTGGAAGGAGTGCCCTGGCCTTGTTCTCCTTTCTGAAAGGTCTAAAAAGTATCCCCGAGGAGGCAAAGCGACTAAAAGCCGCTGCTCCTAAAGTCCTCCTTCCAGGGTGGTCTTCTTTTCTCACAAGGAGCTCTTGGCTCTGAGGTGGGCCCAGACTTTGCGTCTGAAAGCTTGGCAAAACCTCCAGGGACCTCAGACTCCCACCCCAACTCCCACCTGTGTGTTCCCACTCTCCCAAGGGATACAGCACAGGCGAAATCTCAGAACGTCTACCTGAGTGGAAGCAAGTCCTCAAAAAGCCTTGAAAGGTATTTGAGCTTCTCAAGGAAGTGTTGGGGTGTAAACTGGGGGACGACAAGGGTGTTAAAAATGAAAAAGAGCGACTTGCTCTCTTGGATCGTTGGGTTATTAGGAAAGCTGGGAGAGCCCAGTTCTAGTAATCAGCAGTGGAAACAGACCTCGTTAAGGACTTTCTCAAGGGAATTTCTTGCTTGTAGTGCTGCCCGATGATTTAGCAACATTGGGCTGTGATATGCAAAGGATTGCCTATTTTATGGTAAATTAGAAAAATTAGCAAAAACGAATCCCTTTAAACAAGAAGAATGTGTTCATGGTGTAATGCCATTTCCAAAGCAGTGTGTAAATGATACTTAAGTGAGCAATCTGT
This sequence comes from Tarsius wallacei, assembly GCA_963574415.1. Classification (NCBI taxonomy): domain Eukaryota; kingdom Metazoa; phylum Chordata; class Mammalia; order Primates; family Tarsiidae; genus Tarsius; species Tarsius wallacei. The sequence continues at coordinate 19,146 of CAUYQG010189921.1, read as the reverse complement.
CAAATTGCTGAGTATTATCATGTTCATGAATTTTGAAGGGAAAAATCTACATGACCACTACCCAGATGCTGAAAACTCTCTGACATAAATGTGGACAGTCCCCATTCGATTATTATTTTTAGCCTAACAATCCAAGACTACAACCATAATTTTAGGTGGGAGAAAAAAAGGGTAGAAAATAGTGCGATTTCCTGGAAATCCCACAATGCAATTTCACTTTGAACTTGTAAGCAAATATCCAGGCATGATCTGCATGAAACTGGGTGGTGCTTCGTTCTAGAACTATGGGCCCCAATTAAAAATAATGAGGCCTGTCTCCAGCCGCCAGGCCCAATTAGAGATAATGAGAACTGATGGCTCCTGAAATCGATTCATTTTTCTCTGATATACGAATTGGGACAGGGGTCTTGGTAGGGGTCATTGGGATAGACCTGGCAACAAAGCATGGGTCACTCAAGCTTTCGAAGCCCTTACGAATCCAGTTATTAAATAAGGAAGTAGGAAGTCTCTCTGCTCCCAAAGCACTGGAGTAACCCCACAAGACGTGCACCCATCAGGCACATTCAGATGCACATTGTTAGCCAAGTGGTGGGTCTGTTGCTCTTAAAAACCTTTAAAACAGTGACTGTAACATTTAAATAACTACCTAGAAAATACTGGAAAAGAAGTGTAGCCGACTTCATGCATGAAGTTTACATGTATGTGTGTGCACACGTTTGTGCATGTGTGCATGCACACACACTTTTTATGTGGAATAATTTTAGACTTACAGAAAGTTTGCAAAGACAGTGCAGAGTTCTCATATACCCTTTACCCAGTTTCCCCTAAAGCTGACATCTTTCCTTAACCCGGGTCACTGGTCACAGCTAACAAATGAAATGAACATGACTGCTAACGAGACTCCTGATTTGATTCTGCTTTCACCAGTTTTGCCACAAATGTTTGTTTTCAGCTCCAGGGTCAGATTCAGGACATCACCCTGCTGTCTGAAATTGTCTTGTTCATTCACTTGTTTACTTACTCCTCCTCAGCCTCCTCCCCCGTAAATTCCTCGAGAGCAGAGGCCGGGGTTGTCCTCTCACAGCTGCATCCCTGGTGCTCAGCCTTGATCACAATGTGGAATTCTAGGAACCAAAGCACATCCTGTTGTCCAAGTGTGTTGGAGGCTCCATTGTCAAGGTCTCAGCACACTCTCTGGCACATAATCGGCACATGATGTAGGAGGTCGAGTTGTTTTTAAGGAGCATCATAGTAAGAACATGCCCTGGCAGGTGCTTCCTTATTATTAGCTGAAGGACTGAAAAAAAGAAACCATCATTCAGCAAAGGCAGGAGCCATAAGATCTCCAGGCAGTTCACAGGCAACGAGCTATTTCAGCAACCTGCATTTAAACCTTCTTTGAATCATTTCCCGGCATAAGGAGCAACAAAAGGCTAGCCTACCATCCTGAGTAATCCAAAATTCAGCTCAATACCCGCTGAGAGGACTGAGGAAGCTGCACTTTCCATATGCTCCCATGGAAAGATTCTCTCCTTCTCTGTTGTCCCTCCTGAGTTCAAGGGAGTAAAGGTAATCTTGCCATCAGCAGAGATTGACAAACTTTTCCTGGGAAGAACTAGACAGGCGATATTTTAGACTTTTCAGGCTATAAAGGGTTTTGTCACAACTACTCAATTTTGCTGCTGTGGCTAAAAAGCAGCCATAGACAATATATATAGTTATGAACATGGTTGTATTCCAATAAAACTTTATTTACAAAAACAAGCAGTGGGCCACAACTGCTAGTTTTCCAGTTTACATGCATGTTAACCCACCCATATAAACAGTATATACATATATATATATATATATATATATATGAGGGGGAAACCTAAAAAACCCTGGAATGATATTTTTGAGGGCATGCCCCTTGTAGTACAGGCTTCCCCCACTAGGCAAGAGTTCTAGAAAGTCATTAGCACCAGTGTAGCAGCTAGTGTTGTTGTGAGAGGCTGCATTTGGCTTCAGTGAATTTTTTTGTGAAGATTCTTTCAACACACTTGCCCATTTCATGATGGGCAATTGACGAGTGCACCTGCTCACGCTGCACTGAGTGTTCAGCAGTTTTTGGCCAAAAAAGGCACGACCCCCATGCCCCACCCTCCCTATTCACCTGACCTCATCCTGAGCAAAATTTTTTCTCAGGATGAAAAAAGTCCTCAAAGGGAAATGTTTTGCTAATGTAGAAGAGGTGAAGCAAAAAACAGCAGCAGCACTAAAAGACATCAAAATTGACGAGTTTAAAAACTGTTTTGGGCAGTCAATAAAGCCTCTCAGTAGGTTTATTGCATCAAATGGAGAGTACTTTGAAGATGACTGAAGTTTAAACACATAAGAATAAATACAAGCTGGGTGTGGTGGCTCACGCCTATAATCCCAGCACTTTGGGAGGTGGAGGCGAGAGGATAGCCTGAGCCCACGGGTTCGAGACCAGACTGGACAACTTGGTGAGACTTCATCTCTACAATATATCAAAAAATTAGCAGGGCATGGTGGTGCAGGTCTGTGGTTCCAGCTACTTGGAAGGTTGAGATGGAAGAATCGCCCGAGCCCAGCAGGTTGAGGCTGCAGTGGCCATGAGTGTGCCACTGCACTCCAGCTTGGGTGACAGAGTGACACTCTGACTAAAAAAAAAAAAAAAAAGGAGAAATATACAACTTTTATAAATAAATTCCGGGTTTTTTTCAGGTCTCCGTGTGTGTGTGTGTGTGTGTGTGTGTGTGTGTGTGTGTGTATAGCAACACGTGGAACAGAAGAACAGGTACAAAGCTGAACAAACCATCCAATGAGCAGAGTTTGTGCATATAAAGAAAGGAGGTTTCTATAAGCACAGACTGACTTGCAAAAAAAAGTAATCTTATGCTGAGAACAGATACAGTATAACCATTAAGAACAAAAGGCCCATCATCTGACACCTTCACTTGGTTACCATTTTCTGGGTGTGGTGAAAATATTTAGGATGCACTCTCTTAGCAAACTCTAACAGTATGTTAATTAGCTTGATTGAGATAATCATTTCATGTTATATATATATATCAAAACATCATGTAGTACACCTTAAATATATACAGTTTCATGTGTTAATTATACCTCAATAAAGCTGGAAAAAAGGAAATACTTGTGATACAATATTTCATGGAAATACAGAACAAAATATATCATTATGTCACTGTAGAACATGTAGAGAAGAAAATAACGATGGAAGAAAATCCATTTTTTTAGATGTTATTATAGTTGAAAATTATAATTATAAAATTTCAATGTGACTTTGGGTTTATTAAAAAGAACGAAATGTGAGAGAAAAAAAAAAAAGAACAAAATGTTCAGAGCCAGTACTACCACATCCTGGCCACGTGGCCTGTTCTGTCACCGCATGGTGCCTCAGTTTCCTCCTCTATGGCAGCCTCTTTGGACCACAGAAATTCTTTCTAGACGGGTCTTTACCCAGTGATGAAGAATAGTTATCAAGAATGCTACGGTCTCGTGTAAGCCTTATAGAAATGAGAATGGAGGTTTTCTCAAATATGGTGATAAATCTGGGAAGAAATCTATGTTCACCAACTACCTTCACTCCTGGTTCCCTGAGCAAGATTTTAAACTCTAACATAACAACTTTCACATCCAAGAAATGCATGGAAGAGGTGTTGTATTTTGACAAAAGTATCTTAAAGGGCAAAAAAAAAAGTTTTGTTTTTTTTTAGAGATGAGGTCTAGCCCTATCACCCAGTCTGGAGTGCAGTGGCACAATCATAGTTTACTGTGCCTTGAACTCCTGGACTCAAACAATCCTCCTTCTGAGACAGGAGGTAGCTAGAGAAAAGCTAGGCAGGCAGGCAGGGTGGGTCCTCTGGTAACAAAGTAGCAAGCTTCCCCCAGGGCTGTCAGGCTCAGCGTTGGTAAACAAGCTCTCTGTGAGCCTCTCAAGCTACAGCTTAAGTACTCTCTTCTGGGATGGAAAAGCAACCAATCAATTCACCATTAGGCACCTACCTCCTGCCGATTGGTCCTCAGTACTGACCAATCAGAAACAGCTAGTGCTAGCCAATTGGCTTGGACTTAGGGCTATGTAAGCACCAGGTGCTGGCCCCGGACGGGCAATCTCTCTGTGTTCGTTCCTGTTTTCGGGGGGGGGGGGGGGTTGGGTTGGGTTCCTGTCTTCTCCGTAAATACTGCTTTCAGTCCGTGTGGGCGCCTCAATCTTGTTGAGCAGGAGACAAAAAGTTTGATATGAAGAGACCTGAGAAGCTGCAGAAGACCTTTGGAGCGGAAGAACTGTGCACCCCAGAAACTGGCTTGCCTGCTTGAACCAGGAGAGCTGCTGAAAGAAGGCAAGACTCCCAAGGTGAGACACTCCAGAGACTAGGCTTGTCAACCTATAAGACCAACACTTTTAGGGATTGGCTTGCCCCAGCCCATTAGGACCCACACTTCTGGGGCTAACCTTACCAGTCTCTGAAGATGGTCCTACCTGGGGCTTGGCTGGCCTACCTCATCGTGTTTACTTTCTTGAAGCCCAGGGTAACCAGAAAAATCTGCATTCACTACCTCACCCTCACCATTAGCTGGAACTGTAGGTACACACCATCCCACCTGACTTCTTTTAAAATTGTTTTGTAGATAAGGGGTCTTGCTATGTTGCCCGGGCTGATCTTAAACTCCTGGCCTCAAGTGATGCTTCCCTCTCGGTCTTCCAAATCTCGGGTGTTACAATAGGCATGGGCTACTGTGCCCAGCCGTTAGAAGTTTAAAAAATAAATTTGGCAGATTAGGTTCTCCAGAGATGTTCACAACAGTAGCTCCCATCCCGTTGGTTCTTCGAGACTTTTCCCCCTTCAAAACATAGTCTAATTGCTTTTCTTGAATCCAGGTAGGCTTGTGACTTGCCTGTAACCAACAGACTGTGGTGTAGGAACAGAATGTGGCTTCTGGACTTGGTCAAAGTTATAGCTGCCAATGTAGCATCTGGCTGCCCTGAGGTTGTCATGCTGTGAGGAAGCCCAGCTGTGTGGAGAGGCATATGCAGGCCTTCTGGTTGCCACTCCTTGCCTTCCAAGCTCCCGAGTCCAGGGACCAGACATGAGTGGCCAAGTCTGGGTGATTGGAGCTCAGCTGCCAAGTCACACCCATTCCCAGTCTTGCAGTCTTCCCAGCTGAGGCTCCAGTCCCTGAGTCCCAAAGGCAACCAGCTCTATTTTCTCTTTCTGATTGGGTCTCACTATGTTGCACAGGCTGGTATCGAATTTCTGGCCTCAAGCGATTTTCCCACCTCACTCCCCGGTATTTGGGACCACAGGTATGTACCACCACACCTAGCCAACCATTGCACACTTTCTAAATTCCTCACCCACAGAACCAGTGAGAATCAAAGGGTAGTTTTGTACCACTGAGTTTGGGGTGGTCTCTTATTCTCTAGTAGTAACTGAAACAATGAGGTACAGACTTTCTGAGCTCCATAAACTGAATCCCAGGATTAGTTATGGCTGCCCACACCCTATTGAGCAAACTGATGCCACCAGCTACACTAAACTCAAAACCAGCAGACCTTCTAGAACCTTCCTATGTAAGGTCCAGGAATCAGCAGCATCAGCACCAATTGAAGCACTTAAATACACAATTTAAATTTAAATTGAAGCATTTAAATGCACAATCCCAGGCCCTCTACCAGACTTGCTGAATCACAACCTGTCTTTTAATAAGATCCCCAGGTGACCCACATACACCCTAAAGTTTGGGAAATAGGGCTTCTGGAACATGTATGCATTTGTCCCACCAGCTGAGTTGAATGCTTCAGAGTCGCTTGTGTTTGTCCCCAAACCTGTTTGTGCCTGTGACGCTTGCTACCAAAGTTAAGTAATTAATTTTAGTATACGGTAAACTAAAGCAGCACAAGTGTGTGAATACCTCTCAATGTGTCTTGCAGAGAGCATTGGGCCATGGATTAATTTCCATTAAACTAGGTAAGGGAAGGAAACTGTAAGAGATTTAGGATAAAAATTTAGAAGGACTCTGTGCTTTATGAGTCATACATCCTTGTCCCACAATAAAAAAAAATCATTCTGGGAACTGTGGACACTTCGTTATGGGTACAGTTAAAACAGGAACATTCCTTAGCTTGGTCCCACATCCAAAACCAAAACTCCAAAGTACAAAAAACAACTTTAACCCTGCTCAAAAGATTTATCAACCAATTTTCACAAATATGTTTAAGTTAAAATACTCAGATGGGCACTGTGGCTCACACCTGCAATCCCAGCACTTTTAGGGGCTGAGGTGGGGGGATCACCTGGGTCCAGGAGTTTAAGACCAGCCTGGACAACATAGCAAGATCTCATCTCTATAAAAAAAAAATTAAAAATTAGCCGTCATGTTGGTACATGTTTGTAGTCCCAGCTACTGAGAAACCTGAGGTGGAAGGAACACCTGAGGCCAGGTGGTTGAGGCTGTGGTGAGCCATGATCATGCTACTGCATTCCAGCATGAGTGACACAGTGAGACCCTGATTTGGAAAAAAATACCCAATATCTTATTGAGTATTTCTAAATGCCATGGTGGAGACTGTGGGCTGGTAACTCATAGGTCAAGCCAGGCCCCTTCCTCATCTCCTATTTAAAAGGCTGGACATGTAAAAGGAGGGGTCTTCCAGGCTCCCTTGCAGCTAGGGGACAATGCAGCTCAGTTTCAGCCAAACAGCTGCAAGTGGGCGTGTCTAGGAGGGGCTTCCAGGGTATATTCATAAAGAAGACAGGTCAGATTTATGTGTAGGTGATTTGTGCAGCAATAAACATTTGAAAATACCTTGTCTGGCTCTCTGCTTAAAACTGCTTACAGTATTTCAGGTATAGACCACCTGGTCCAACCCATCCATTTCCCCAAGGGTGAATGTTTAGGTCAACTCAGCTCATCCCTACTTCAGACGACGGCAGGATGAGCAGGTTCCCTTTGGGACCTGAGCACAGTTTCTTGGGGGTGTGTGGCCAGAGGTGACACTATGAGGTCCCGAGGGTGTGTGCATGCGTGGTCTCACTGTGCTCGGCAAACCTCTTTTGTAGAATTGTTGTAGCTGTCAACTTGCGGTCCCACCAGCAGTGCATTACAGTGCCCCTGTATCTCTGTTTCTCTGTGTAGTCACCGTTACTTGGTATTTTCAGGCTGTACAATCTCTGCCCATCTGATTAACATAAAGTGATATTTCATTGTTTAATTGTGTATGGATCTGATTTTTTTTGGTGAGGTTATAGTGATTACCCACTTTTTTTTTTTTTTAAAGTCAGGTTCTCTCTCTGTTACCTAGGCTGGAATGCAGTGGCATGATCAAGACTCCTGGGTTCCTGCCTCAGCCTCCCAAGTAGCTGGGAATACAGGCATGTACCACCACAACTGGCTAATTTTTTATTTTTATTTTTGTAGAGATCTCATTTTTGAGGAACTGCCATACTGTTTATCATACTATGTTGCCCAGACTGGTCTCGAACACCTGGGTTCAAGCAGCCTTCCTGCCTCAGCCTCCCAAAGTGCCAGGATTACAGGCATTTGTTGCTATGCCTAGTCTGAATTAATACTTTTGATTGGGATTTTATCATATTTATCAATTAAGGAGAGTTGACATATTTACAATGTTATCTCATCTCAATCATTAGGAAATGCAAATCAAACTATGAAGACCGACCACTTCACACCCATTAGGATGGCTATTCAATAAGAAAAAGAAAAGAAAACCATATGTGTTGGTGAGGTTATGGAGAAGTTGGAACCCTTGTGCATTGCTGGTAAAAATGTAAAGTGAGTGCAGAAAACAGTATGGCCATTCCTCAAAAAATAAGAAACAGAATTGCTATATGATCCAGCAATTATATGTCTGGGTATGTATCCAACAAATTGGAAGCAGGGATTCCAACAGATATTTGTACACCAAAATTCATAGCAGCATTATTCAGAATAGCCAAAAGGCAGAAACAACAGTGTCCACCAGCAGATGACTACATAAGAAAAATGTGATCTGTCTATACAATGGAATATTACTTGGCCTTAAAAAGGAAGGGAATTCTGGCACATGCTACCACATGGGTGAACCTTGAGGATATCACACTAAGTGAAATAAGTCAGACTCCATAGGATGAATACTGATTCCATTTATATGAAGTACCTACAAGAGTCAAATTCATAGAGACAGAAAGTGGAAATGAGGTGCCAGAGTCTGGGGGGAGTTCATGTTTATGGAGTTTCAGTCAGGGAAGTTGAGAAAATCCTAACATAGATGGTGGGAATGGTTGCATAACAATGCACATGTACTTAATGCTATAGAACTGTATGCTTAAAATGCCTAAAATGGTATATTTTATGTATATTTTACTACAATAAAAATTTTTCTCAGTTAAGAAAAATTCTATCCACTTATTCTTCCATTCATTTTTCAGATCTTTATAGGTTTTTAAACTTTTCACCATAAAAGTATTTTGTATCCTTTGGCTAATTTCTATTTACAACTTAGGTTTTGTTGCTGTTGTGATGTTGTATACTTTAAACTCTAATTTGCTGTTGCCTTTTTAATCAGCCAGAAGTGTATAAATAGCACACCTTGCTCCATGTGCCAGTCCCCTCTCCCCCCAGGAGTCCAGTTCTTTCTTGCCAGTCTATTTTTAGATCAGAAAGAACATGGTAGAACAATCGGGTATTTTAAATACACCAACAGAAGCCAGACATGGTGGCTATAACCTGAGTCCCAGGTACTCGGGAGGTTGAGGTGGGAGGATTGCTTGAGCCCAGGAGTTCAAGGCTACAATGAGCTATGATTGCACCACTGCATTCCAGCCTGGGCAACAGAATGAGACCCTGTGTCTAAGGCATGAAGTAGAACACAAAATAATGACTTTGTGCAACCCCGAACAACCAGAGGAGAGGTTTTTTGGGGGGGAAATATGCACACACAAGCAATGGGCTCCCTTTCTTACCCAGACCATACAAGGCTCTGATCTCCGGCTGTCCTCTCATCCTAAGACCCTGTCTGTTGCTATCATGCCTACTTTTGTGGCTTGGACATCTTGGAAAGCAAAAAGAGGAAGTCTTTACGTTTTCTTTTTTCTTTTTTTTTTTTTTTTAGTCAAGTCTCACTGTGTCGCCCAGGCTAGAGGACAATGGCACAATCATGGTTCATCACAGCCTCGACCTCCTGGGCTCAGGCAATCCTTCCACCTCAGCCTCCTGAGCAGCTGAGACTACAGGCACACACCACCACACCCAGCTAATTTTTAAATTTTTTTTGGTAGACATGGGGGTCTTGCTATGTTGCCCAGGCTGGTCTTGAACTCCTGGGCTCAAGCGATCCTCCCGCCTTACCCTCACTAAGTGCTGGAATTATGGGCTTGAACCACCACACCCATCCTGCATTTTCCAATCCTGAGACCTAAAGATTTATTTGAGTATTAGCAGCTAGTTTTTACCTCACTAAGAGAGAAAGTAGACATACAGTAGATAATCCAGAAACCCTTCCAATGTGCTTACAAATGGAACCAGCAACACACCATGATGCGCATATTTGTTCAGCCTCTGTCCGTGGGCCCAGCAGTTTTTGGCTGCCACTTGCTTGTCCTGTGTCTCAGATCTAGCCAGGAGGGGAAGATGCCAAGATGTTGAAACTTGGAGGGCGTTGCTCACCTGGACTGTTTTCAGCTAATGGGGGCTGGGTTGTTTTGAGTGAGACAGTAAGGCGCGCAGTGTTTGCTATGATCATTCACAGGTGGGTGAGCTCAATACACAAGTCACCCTGCCTCTTGGCCCCCTTGGTTTTCCTCTCACCAGGGCAGTTGAAGCAGAGAGTGGGAGGCGGCATGGCTGATGGAGGATATGCCATGTTGCTCACCACACTTGTAGCCTGGGAAGGACCTTAGCACTGAGAAATAGAACCATGAAGAGCTAAAACCAGCCTCTAGTTCAGTCATACTCATGGAGCTTTTGGCAGTGGTGATCATGGTCTACACCTGTGTTGTTCAGTATGGCAGCTGTGAGCCACATGTGGGCATTAAGCATTTGAAAGGTGGTAATGATTGAAGAACTGAAATTTTTATTCCATTTTAATAAATTTCATTTTAAACTTATGGAGCCCCATGTGATTCCTAGCTACTGTATTGGATAGTCTGGCCAATTTTGTAATTAAAAAAAAAAAATGTGTGTTTTGTCTCCTCTGTAGTCTGAGTCCCAGGGAACATTTATTGTTACCTGGAGACGGTTTTAGTTGTCCTGGGTGGGGGGTGAGGGTGTTGCCAGCTTCCAGTGAGTAGAGACCAGGGAGGCCACCAGCGTCCCACAGTGTTCAGGAAGCTCCCCCAAAGAAGCATCTGCCCAATGTCAATAGAACCAAGACTGAGAACTTTGCAGTAGGCCTGTTTCATTGTAAGCAAGGGTTCTCCTAATGTATAGAATTGCTACACTCCTTTCTTTGATTCAATGGCAGTAAACACCCACACACACAATAAAATGGACCATCTTGACCATCTGTAAGTGCACATTCATTAGTGGTAAGTGTATGCACATTGTCGTTCAATCTCCAGAACTTTTTTTTGTAGTTGTTTTGTTTTTGAGTCGGAGTCTTATTCTGTCACCCAGGCTGGAGTGCAGTGGCACACTGTCAGCCACCGCAGCCTCAACCTCCTGGGCTTAGGCAATCCTTCCTCCTTAGTCTTCCAAGTAGCCGGAACTATAGGTGTGCACTATCATGCCCAGCTAATTTACTTATTTATTTATTGCAGAGTCTCACCAAGTTGCCCAGGCTGGTCTTAGACAATCCTCTTACCTCTGCCTCCCAAAGTGCTGGGATGACAGGCATGAACCACCGCTTGTGGCCAGAACTTTTTCAACTTGCAAATCTGAAATGCTGTCCATTGTCTCACGTCCCATCTCCCCTCCCCCACCCTCCTTTCTCCCTCCTGTACCCCTTCCCCTCCCCTACCCCCTTACCTCTCCCTCACTCCCCTTTGCCCCTCCCCCAGCCTCTGACACTCACCATCTTACTTTCTGTCTCTAGGAATCTGACTTCTCTAGTGATCTCATATGCATGAAATCATACAGGGTCTGTGTTTTTTTGCAACTGGCTTGCTTAGCAAAACATCTTCAAGGTTCTTCCATACTGTGGCAAGTGTCAGATCTTCCTTCCTTTTTAAGGCTGAATCGTGTTCCGGCATGGGGGTGTGCCACGTTTTGTCTATCCATTCACCTGTTGGTGGCCATGCGAGTTGTGTTCATCTTGTGGCTCCTGTGAGTTGTGCTGCTGCTGCTCAATTTGTGTTTGCAAATAATCTCTCAGAGAACCTGCTTTCAATGCATTTGGGTAAACCACCTAAACATGGATATGTCATTTCCTTGGTTTTTAAAATAACCTTTTGTTTTTGAATGATTTTAGAATTACAGAATGCTACAAAGATAATACAGAGAGCTGCCCTATGCCCCTCACCTGTGTCCCCCATTGCTGTCACATTGCCGTGGTGCATTTGTCACAACTGAGACCCCAACCTCGGTACATTGCTGCTGAAGCTCCTGACTTGGTTTGGATTTCACCAACTGTCACCGTTTTCCTGTGGCAGGATCCAGCCCAGGGCACCACAAACCACACTTGCTTGTCCTGCCTGCCTTTCTCCTCCTGCCTTCCTTGTTTTTCCATGACGTGGGCCATTTTGAAGTGTGTTGGCCAGGTTATGTTGTAGAATGAGCCTTGATGTGACTCTGTCTGATGTTTTCCTCCTGAGTATACTGGGCTTATGGACTTCTGGAAAGATGAGCACCAAGGTGAGGTCCAGTGCCTTCTCATCCCATTGCAGCAGGGGTGCATGGGACCCACTGGACAGCACTGTGGCCTTAACCTTCATCACTTGACTAAGGTCATGTATGCCAGCCTGTTGTGCCACAAAGCTACTCTTTATCCCTCTCTGTTCCCTGTTCTTTGGAGGTGAGTGACTGAGACCAGCCCAACAGAGAAGGGGGGGCAGGGGTGTCAGGGAGAATTAACCTTCATCTCCTAGAGGAAGGAGTATCTGCATATTATGATTTGGGGACTCTCCCATAAGGAATATTTGTCTTTCTCCTTCTGGTAACTACTTCTTCAATCATTTATATCAGTATATACCCACAGATATTTTATACTTTGGATTACAACCTAAATTTGTTCAGCTGTGGTCAATTCTTGCTTTTATAAACAGCATGCCAACAACTGTGTGTCTTATGTTTAATCTTTTATTTTTCTTTATTGTTTTTATTTATTTTTTCTTTTAGAGACAGGGTCTTGCTATGTCACCCAATCTGGAGTGTAGTGGTGTAATCATAGTTGACTGCAGCCTGGAGCTCCATGCCCAGCTAATTTTTTAAAAAAATTTTTCAGTAGAGACTGGGTCCTGTTATGTTGCAGGTCTTAAGCTCCTAGCCTCAAGCAATCCTCCTGCCTTGGCCTCCCAAGCCCTGTCTTGCTTTTGATACTTCAATGTATGTTTCAAACCTGGTAGAAACAGACTTTTTTCAAGTCTTGCTGCATGGTCATTGTTACTAATGACATTGGTGACTGCGACAAGAAAGGCTATTCTGATCATTCTGAACAAGGTGTTATCCACTCCAGTGCCTGAGAGACACAGTTGAAATAAGGACCAGTTGCAAAGCACCCCTAGAATTATCTTGAGAAGCTTACAAGCGTCCCCACAAGACAGGGCTGTAAAACCCTTCTGGGAGGGTAATTAACTGGTCCAACAGAGAGGACACTGTCATTAATACTCAACTGGTTCCACGCTGTCCCAAATCCCTGTGTTCGGGGATAAGCAATAAACTAGTGTGGGTGCTGTGTGCGTAAGAGAAAACAAAGCCGCATCTTCAACCAGATGTGGACATGCAGGCGCAACGTCTTCTGAACTTGTATTTTGCTCTGAGTTATCTATCAGAAAGGTGTGTGGAAAAAGAATATTTGGGATAAAGAACAGTTCATTTGGATGAGAGATTATTTGTCAGAAACAACCTTTTAAAAAGTCAAGGGAAATGTATTCTTGTAAGCATTCAGGCTTTTTTGTTTTTCTCTGAGACAATGTATTCTCCTAATTGCAAAGGTTTTTTTTCGCCTTTACATCCGAAATCAAATCCGAGATTAGGAGGGAAAACTTATTCGGATGTATATAGAAGTTGGACATGAATCCAAATTACCATTGAAACGGCTATTCTGATTTTAAAATTTAGTGAACAGTTGTTGTAAAATTAGATATCAATTGTTTAAAAGTAAACAGCCTCACTTGGTTTCAGAGCCACCAAGCACGTACCGGATGGTCACTGCTATAAAATGATCTGTACTCAAGATTCTGTGGACAAGCGTGCCATTTTCATTCTTAACATCAAGTGTGTTGTGGAGTTTTCAGTCAGTAGCTCAGCCAAACGACAGTTTCAAAATCAGGGACATTGTACTTAGGAGTCTTATCATTTCAAGGGCAGATTAATTTTTGAGGCAATCAACCCATCCCAGCTCACGCGATGCCTGCAGACTCTTCCTGGTGATTAGAGAACAGCAGGTATTGGCTTGATAATGAGCTCTTGGCTGGGCACATCTCCCAAATTCTCACTGCCCGCTCCACTCAGAAGTAGCTCTGTTAGACAAATTCTAATGGAATTCAAAAGAGTTCACGCTAAACACACTGAAAGAACACTTCTGCATATGCACTTGGTAGGTTTCAAAGCACACAGAACACACTGCAGGATGTCACGTATGCAAAGTGATAAAACAGAGACATTCTTAGGGACCGGAGTATCTCAAACAAGTCAGGCGCTAGGACCTCCACTATATTCTGCCGGCCTAAGTTGGGGAGGTCTTTTTGTCCGTTACACCCATGCATGTAATCAGTGATTGTTCCTATTGTAAATCCCAGATTCACCATCTGTATGCCCCCAAAGGCTGGGGGGTTGTTAATACCCCGTCCCTATGGGATTAATCTGCAATTTCACACTAAATGATTTTTAAGTATAATTTGTTACAATGATACAACATTACCATTTCTAAAACAAACAGCCACGATTGTTGCTGCCTTGCAATAAAAAGAGGAAAGTGTCCATGCAGTGCTACATTGAAACAAGTTTATATGCCACTCTGTTTCTCATTCACTTCACTTCAGACACAAACGGGAAGACATGAAAAAATCCCAGTCTAGAACCTTGGCAATGGGCTGTTAGTAAGTGAACACACTGTTTTTTGTTACTGAGGAACATGATCTGAACACACAATAGTGATGAGACTAAAAGAAAGTTCTCTGAGGAGTTCTTTAAGCAACGACTTGAGGTTGTTAGGCGTTCGCAGGATACAGCTGCTTACAGTGAAAAGTACAAGTCTGGATTATCTGGTTAGCAATGAACTATTAAAGGCCCTTTTGTGGGCAAAAGAGAAGTCTCTCCCCCCACCCCAATTGTGATATTAAAAAGAGGTGGCTTGAAGCATGCAGAGAAACGATGCCTTTTCATGAGGCACATTCTTATTCTTTGATGTCTTTGTTCATTACACAGAAGATGTTATTCCAATCAAAAGTTACTAATGTGAATTTCAAAATATATTATCCAAAAGAGTATACTTATTTGAAATCAGGTCTAAACAAACCCAGACCACCAAACTTTGGGTCGCTTTCATCTGCTTTACTAAGAATGAAGCCTTTCCATTAGATTGAAATGAATATAACAATGTTATGTTCCTGCACCTTTTGTGCTGGGTTCAATGTTCCTTTTTGTGGATTACTTAACAGAGTTATAAAGTGGCCTGCATGTGTCTAGTTTGCTAAGCTCCATTGTTTAAGATAGTCGACCCCCTGAACTAAGTGTGCACCCCTGTGCATCTGGTGCAGGAGACAGACACTCCCTGGTACATAGCTGCATCCTTATCAGTGGGACCTGCGTTGTCCCAAGTCATGCATAAGAATAAAAGATGCCCAAATGCCCATCAGACACCGCTTGGTGCTGAGAAGGTGGCAGAGGCACTATATCCCACCTCTTCCCCATCCCCTTCCACCAGCAGGTAGGACAGAGATGCCAAATCAGAGGCACTTCCTTAGCTGTCGTAGGGGTGCAATAACACCCTCCTCACAGCATTAGAAGGGGGCTGAGCAAGACGTGCAGGGCACTTAGCACACTGTTGGGCAGACTGAGTTTTTAAAAAGGGATGTTACTTGTATTAACTATAACAATCTTTCTGAGATTTTGAGAGCAACACGGACATGAAAAACATTTTACTTTTGTCTTCCCTCAATTCTAAGCAAAACAGCAACGACCAGTGAAAAAACATGTTCAAAGACAAATGGCAGAGACCTAAGCCTTGGGGGTGGGCGATAAGGACTGGTGGGGCCTGTGGCATACTGGAGATCATGTAACCACTCCCTCTAACTGGGACAGATGCATTCAATTCCAGCTGATGACTATCTCAAGGGGTTGTGGGCCCAATGTGGCGAACTTTTCCGATTTGTCCAGAAAAACTGGAAATCCTACCTTGCAAAATTTTATAATACTGGCTTTTTTTTTTTTTTTTTTTTAAGAAAGCCTATGGGCCAAACAAAGCCTGTCCGTGACTGAATGTCACTTGTAGACCTCTGCTTCCAGATCTCTGATGAAGACTGATGGAAAAACACATGAAAAGAAAATGGGATCTAGGATGGAGTGATAGTCACAGTCTGTCCAATAATGTAGACTCGGGTTAGAGATGGAATCCTAGTAAACGCACCCATAGCAAACATCTAGGGCCTGAGGCAGTAAGTCCTGCACAATATAAGGAAATAATGTACAAGAGATCTACAAAGTGGCCAGATTAAGTCAATTACAGAACTCAGGGCAAGACAGATTTTCCTCAGCTGGTGATTGCTAAATGGGACATCTTGATGGAAAATGAAGGTAAGGTCTTGAATCGTTTAGTAAAAGGATGAATGGAGGGCAGAAGACAAGGACCCTAAATTTGTGTTAATACATTAAACAGCATTGTCTTGAAGGATCACAAGCTAACTCCTCCTGGGCTTCCAGGAAAAGTCTGTGTCAAACCTTTCAGATCACTAGAGCTATTTAGCAAGTCCAGATTTTATTGTTCTAAAAAGTTGACCAGCCTGGGCAACATAGGGAGATCCTGTCTCTACAAAACAAATTTTAATAATTAGCCAGGTGTAGTGGCTTATGACTGTAGTCCCAGCTACTTGGGAGGCTGAGGCAAGAGGATTGCTTGAGCCCAGGAGGTCGAGGCTACAGTGAGCCAATATCGTGCCACTGCATTCCAGCCTGGGTAACAGAAGGAGACCCTGTCAAAATACAAACCGTATAACTACTCCGTAATACCAGCCAAGAGTTGGCCCAGATCTTTTATACACATATATTTGCTGCAGGATTAGAGATTTTAATCTCTAGGTTGTTTTGTGCTTTTAAACTTAAGCCAAATAAAATAACCATCTGACAGTTTCAGAGTTGTCATTCATTACCAAGAAGACATTCACTGAAATGAACATAGCATTATTTTGTTTTCCCCAAAGCATGTATTTATACACTCTGCATGTCAATATAATAGTTACAAAAGCAGCAGAAACTTTCCTGTCTACATTCAACAGAAAGTTTGCTATTTATGTACATGGACTTGGCCTCGAACTTCAAGGCCGAGATGTAGAACACCAGGGAATACATGGGTGGGCCTCAGGGGTCTAACCCGACTAAGTTTTGGTGTGTGCCTCCTCTTTTCCTCTGCTCAGCCTCTGCGTCAAGAACTCTGTTGAAGGTGCTTTCTATCAGAGTAGACATGGCGGCCCAGGACTGCCCTCACTGCTGGAAGGTTTTTCCTGACACTGATTAAAATAAACCCTGGGACCTACAACCTGGTCATCTTCATTCCTTTTGTGTAGTCATGGAGGAAGAGTCCCCTGGTTTTTATTCTATTGACTGTCAAAAGAAATTCTCAAAAGAAAAATATTTTCAGGAGGGAATGCCTTAACATTGACAAAGACAAAATTAAATGAAGTTATTATAAAGGAGAGGAGAAAGGGAAAAATTAAAAAATAAAAGTGCCTCCTCTCAGCTTCATTACCTGGACAAAATAAAAATAGTAAGGGGAAAAAAAAGTTCCTGCAATGTGCCCAGGGCACATTTGTGGGTCACACTCTTTAACAGGCCTGATTTTATTAGCTACTGTCCACCTTTCTGAGCAGAACGGTGATTGTGGAACTGAGCAGAGGCACTGGGGTATCATAGATGTACAAAGACATTGTAGTTTCCCTTCCTGGAAGCATCCAAGGGGGCTGCATCCTTTTATTAAATAAGATGTATGACAGCCGTTCTAAGCGGCACTTCTACAACCGCATTCCCAAAGAGATCGCTAACATGCATATCAGTCATGCTAACAAGAGCTGGGAGATCGAAGGCCAGCGTGCTTTCATGGTCTCCCACGGGAGAGAAAGAACAATCTGTGCTCCCGTCTTCAGAAGCTGTTTTTAGACATGAAATGGGGGCTTTGCTGTGGAACTGTCTGTCTTATGAAATCAGAATTGGAAGTTCCTGGGAGAACCTGGGAGACAGGACACTGGATAAGCTCTCCACTGAGAATATTTTAAATAAGAAAATACCACCTGGTTATTAGAAACTGTCTAAACAAGGGGGGAAAACGCCTATAGGTCTCCAGAGTACCTATTATGTGTCAGACACA
Organism: Tarsius wallacei; assembly: GCA_963574415.1. NCBI lineage: Eukaryota > Metazoa > Chordata > Mammalia > Primates > Tarsiidae > Tarsius > Tarsius wallacei. Next base: position 1,448 of record CAUYQG010189921.1, on the reverse strand, counting down.
GCCCCAAGGGGATTCTAGTTTCAAGGTTCTTGGAAAAAACCCTTAGTGTCTCTGCTTCACAGACACACCCTGGACCAAGCCAGTAGTCGAGGGGAAAAGAGAGAGACCTGATGAGTTGTTGCTACAAATCGCGTATTCCTGACCTCACTCCCCTTTCCTCCTCAACACTGGAAAAATCAGAAGAATAAGCAAAGCCAGAGACAAGGACTTAGAGAAAAGGAGACGTGGTCCTGACCTGTGATAAAATCGAACTTCTCCTTGATCATACAAAACCTGCTTTAAACTTGCCAAGTGAGTTAATATTTTTAATCCTTTAGTACAAACACGGTTTCCACACATCGTCCATGAGGAACTGGTGTTCCCAGTTATGACTGAGTGGGTTTTGAGCTCGTCAACATCACAAACGTTTCTGACACAGTCATGGGCCCCCTAGCTCTGAACTGATCACGCAGATCAGGCTGATGACCACACTGTGAAACTATCAAGCCTAAGGAACAAGCACTCAGACCAGAGCAACTTTCCACTACATGGAACTGGAGAGAAAAGCCAAAAAGCCAGCTATCTATGGTTTTTTCCCTCCATTCTGCAAGATTTCCTGGTTTTATGTTGGACCTTTTGAAAATCTTGCTAGCAGGGAATCTCAAGTACATCTGCAACATCGGGATCAATTTAAGGTGCAGGATCCTCTCCCTACACCGGGTCAAAGAATAATGTGTAACAAAGCTATGGAAACAGTGGAGTTCACATTCTTTAACTTGGAAAAAAAAAAAGAAGACACTGGATACATTTAGCTCGGCAAAGGCATAGTTGAGTACAGGGGCCCTAACTTGCACACATGATCACAGAATCACCTAAGAGGTGCTTGATAAAAATTAGGGCGTTCCAAGACCTTCCATTTCATGGCTCATTTACCCCAAATGACTTAGAATTGAGAAAGACCATACCTTTATAAAAGGGAAAAATAGATTAACCAAAGAAGGGTTTCTGTTATCTGAATTTCCTGAATGACCCCAGCAGTAGGTGTTTGAGTGGCAACATTCTCACCAACCAGTCCTGAAGGAGTGAATCCAAAAGCTCAGTTCTTTAGAAAAATGATCCTCCAGAACCTCCTCTTGTTTTTTTTTTTTTTTTAATTTGTGTTTTTTCTATGAAGGATCCTTGCTTTGCTTTTCCACAGAACTCACAGACCAGATGCCTTTTATTTAGAAAGCTTGACTGACTCTATCGCTTCCAGAAGAGAGGATTTCTTCTCAAACCTCTCTAAGGATATCAAATGATGCCTTCATGAAAAGCACGTGGCCGCAAAAGGAGGCTGTCAAGTCACCCATGTCTACTTACAACTCTAACAAGGATGAACAGAAACCCAAATGCTTCGACTGCTGAGTGGACGACAAGCCATTCGGGGACACTTAGAGCAACACAAACAGCATTCCAAACACACACACACA
>CAUYQG010189910.1:0-10420 GCA_963574415.1 Tarsius wallacei | reverse complement strand
TTTGATTTAGTGTTATCTTTCTTTCTTTTTTTTTTGAGTTGGAGTCTCACACCGTCGCCCAGACTGGAGTGCAGTGGCATGTTCCCGGCCACCGCAGCCTCGACCTGCTGGATTCCGGCGATCCTTCCGCCTCAGCCTTCCAAGTAGCTGGAACTACAGGCGCGTGCTACCACGCCGGGCTGGTTTTTGATTTATTGTAGAGATGAGGTCTCGCCAAGTTGCCCAGGCGGGTCTCGAACCCTCAGGTTCAGGCAATCCACTCACCTCAGACTCCCCAGGCACGGGATTACAGGCTGAGCCACCGAGCCCGGCGGAAATTAATCTCTTATCTCCTTCTAATCTTCATCTAAAAGGTTGCGACCTACTTAACCCTGCTTCTCTGGACTCTGCCTGATAACAGTGACAACCACAATGATGTAACATTGTACTGGAAATGGCGCCCCCTAATGTTAATGAAGATACTCTGTTGAGAGATCCTGAGTTAATACTTTTTATTGCTGGGACCTATGCCAAAAACTTGGGAGTAAAACATCAGGCATGGTATGCTGCTACCACCCACAATGAGCGAACAGAGAAGGAAATTATTCCTCAATTTAAGTAGCTCAACCCATGGAGCTTTCTGCTCTCACCCGAACTTGTTCTATGGCTAAAGGCAAGTCAGCAAATATTCACACAGACAGCAGATATGCCTTTGGAGCGGTACATGATTTTGGCATGTTATGGAAACGATGAATGTTTCTCACTTCTCATGTAACTCCCATCTGAGACAGACTCCAAGCAGATGAACTCCTTTATGCCATCCTGTTGCTATCAAAGATTGTCATTAAGACTGAAGCTCATACCTGTAAAACTGATTATCAAGGAATCCTCTAGCAGATTTTTATGCGAAATCAGCTAGTGCTGCAATTGTTATGACATATAATTTGAATGAATTCCATAAGATTAATCCAATTCAACTCCCTTATGATAGGTACAATGCACCTAATTTGTAAAAATAAAATTGGTATCTAAAAGGATGTAAATCCAATGTTAAGCGTGAACTCACAGAGGGCCTAGACAGCCATCTGGTCCTTCCTGAGTCTTTGACGCTTCTATTGTTAAAAACTTGGTACTTCACAACTCATTATGCACAGACAAAATAACACACATTATTAAAAAATATTGATAAAGTGAGTGTTCCAAAATTTCTAAAATGGTTTACAACCAGTGATTGGTTTGTCAAACTCATAATCCTGGGAAGACAATAAAAAAATCAGGTGGCATATTTCTGCCACCTGCTGAATCATTTGAACATTTACAGATAAATTTACAGACTTCATCCAGTTGCTACTCTCAATGGGTTATCAGTATGTTCCTGTAATCGTTTGTATGTTTTCTAGTTGGGTAGAGACTTTCCCATGTAGGAAACCTGTAGCTAAGAAATTATTAGAACTTGTATTTCCTGAATGAGTCATGCTTGGAAAAATCTCTAGCAATAGGGGAATTCATTTCAGTGGGTATGTTATAGAGCAGTTAAATAAGGTACTGTGAACAAAGTGGCACTACCGTTGTTCCTATTGCCCTCAGTCTTATGGAAAGGTTGAAAGAAAAAATGGCATCTTAAAACTGAAATTGGCAAAGCTAACTGAGTCAGCTGAGTTGTCTTAGCCAAAGAAATTATCATTGGTTTCAATGGCAATCAGATCCACTCCCACTGAAAAACATAAGTTGACTCTTTATGAAACAGTTCCCAGAAGATGTATGTTTCTAATAGTAGAACCTCACATATCCCCTACTTTCTTAAATTCTGATATAACTAAATACTTCAGGGCTTTAATGCATTATACCAATGCACACTTTCACTAGGTAAAGGAAGCTTTTTGTGACCCATCAACTTAGGACAACCAAACCCGATGGAGCCTAGAAGCTGGAGATTGGGTCTTCTGAAAATGACATCAGAAGAAGACTTCCCTTGAACCCCACTGGAAGGAACCGCTCCAAGTTCATCTCACATCCACACTGCAGTGAAGCTTCAGCACTTCAAAACCTGGGTTCACATCTTATAACACAAAAGGACCCATTCAGACTCTTAGAAATGTACAGCCGTTGGAGACTTTAAGGTAAAGCTGACCCGAGACATTTCCCCCCAGAAGCAGACAGCATCCTAGACATGGACAGCTTTCCCAAGATCACAGATTAAGTCTTCTCTGTCATTATGAAAGCCTTATGCTTGTTTGCTTTTTTTCTCATTTTCTGCTGTACTAATCCTTTTGCTTTTCCTACATGAAAATTCACAGGACCATGATCAGTGGATGACTTTAGGTCAAGCTTATACTCTAGCATAAAACCAGAGCAATTGTTGAGTTTGTGCACTAATGCCAAAAAAAAAAGGAAAATAATTCCACTGATGCCAGTGCATCTCTCTATTCCCAGATGAGAGTTACCCTAAAACTTCAGAGGAAGAGTAAAAAGCTACCTTTGGTATTCTAAAATCATTGCTACTTGCTTTCCTGCATTCACTAGAAACAACTTTTCCAATTAAGAAGCTGATTTATTACCAAATATAGAAAAACCTATCCCAAAGTTGAACTGGATTTAAAAAATGTAGTACATACACACAATGGAATATTATGCAGCCATAAAGAAGGACAAACATAGGGATTTTGCAGCAACTTGAATGGATTTACAGTCTATCATACTCAGTGATCTATCACAGAAAGAAAAAAGAGAGTACCATATGTTCTCACTCATAAGCAGACCTTGAACAATTATCATAATACTATAAGAAAGAGATTGGTAGTAGTGGGAAACTGCTGGCAGGGGGTGGGGGGATTGGCAGTTGAAGGAAGCTGCCAGGGGAGGGGAGGCGCACTTCATCAACAAGGGCACCTGTGTAATGAATATTTGTATACCTAACCCTGAATTGTACCCCGCATCTTTAAAATAAAAAATTTACAAGTCAAAAAAAAAGAAAACCTATCCAAGTGATGCCTGCACAAGGTATATTGTGCTTCTAGTTATCATCACGTACTAAAGACCTGGGAATTCTATGTGGGTACAAGTAATTATTTGTGTAATGTTACTGGATTAAATCCAGTAGAGTCCTTTATTTTTATTTTTATTTTTTAATACACCCTTACAGCAGGTTATATAGGAGACACAAAAAAGTAAATTTCCCACTGGACCTTGTTCAGGAGCTATGCAGATTTGTGGGTAAACAGAATTAACTGACTTGGGTCTGCAGAGAACATGCTTATTCTATTCTGCCTCCTCACAGGTTCAGATCTTGCTATTTGCCTTTCAAACAGCATCTTCTGAAAGTTTTCATAATAGCTCCTATGATCAGAGGCCAAAACAATCAATAAACAAAATTAGCATAGAATAAGTAAACTAGTTTCCACTGAAAAAATATTTCAGTGTGGTTCTTGGGGGCACACTCTTGTCAGTAGTCAGGTAAGAGTTGCATGAAATTTAAAACTAATCGATAAATTGGGAAAACTCTTGGATTTTGTAGCCAATCAGATATCCCAGGGTTCTTGGCAGGTGTAAGACACTCTCCAAAAGACAGATGATTAACATACGTATTCAAAAAAACATTTAACATAACATCATGCAGCTTTAGATTTCCTTTTTGCTCAAGTTGCGCCCTTATTTTGTTACTACAGAAAACAACTAAAAAGATGGCTAATACTGCTGTTTACCTAGACATTGCCACAAATACATTAAGGAAATCTCTTGATTTAATTTGTCTAAATTTTTTCTTCCTCTCAAGAGAAAAAGACACATTTTATGTTTGTGGGAGCAACTAACCTTTGATTTGCAGACATCCTAAATGGTGGGAGGCAGGTTTGGATTTTCCAAGGTTTTCTAATCCATATAGTTGCTTCCAGTAGGTTTCCAGGTTGTTATGATTTGTGTTACCAGGCTAACAATAAAAATGGATATTTCTTTAAATAGGGTCATCCTATATTGAGCTATGGTCCTTAATCATCACACCCCCAAACAAGGTCTGAGACCAATTAGGCTCAAATGCTGAACTGCCTATATTGCCTGAACCTTGACTTGTTTGATTTGATGTTTTGTTTGCTTGTTTTTGACACAGGGTCTCACTCTGTCAACCTAGGCTGGAGTATAGTGGCATGATTCTAGCTCACTGTAACTTCAAATTTCTGGGCTCAAGTGATCCTCCCTCCTTAGCATCCCGAGTAGCTAGGACGACAGACGTGTACCACCATGCCTGGCTATTTAAAAAAAAAAATGTTTGTAGAGATGGAGCTCTCACTACATTGCCCAGGCTGGTCTTGAATTCCTGGCTTCAAGCAATCCTCCTGTCTCGATCTCCCAAAATGCTGAGATTCTAGGCATAAGCCACCACACCTGACCCTGTTCATTTTATAAGGACTCTTGTTAAGGAGCATACTTTGGTCTTTTGATGTACCTTCTTGATAGTCATTATAACTGTCCCCCTGGTGCATTGTATATTCTCAAGTCTTTTTTTTTTTTTGAGTTGGAGTCTCACTCTGTAACCCAGACTGGAGTGTAGTGGCATACTCCCGGCCACCGCAGCCTCGACCTGCTGGGCTCTGCCGATCCTTCCGCCTCAACCTTCCTAGTAGCTGGAACTACAGGCGCGCGCCACCATGCCTGGCTAGTTTTTGGTTTATTGTAGAGATGAGGTCTCGCCAAGTTGTTTATTGTAGAGATGGGTCTCGAACCCGCGGGCGCAGGCAATCCACTCACCTCGGCCTCCCAAAGTGCTGGGATTACAGACTGAGCCACCGAGTCCGGCCTATTCTCAAGTCTTAAATGTTTTGTATGCAGCCACTCATTAAATACTGAATAGTCTCACTTCCATCTTGCTTACTCTATAAGCAAGAGCATAAAGAATTATTGAACTGGTATAGTGTCATGACTTGTAAATTCTGTATGAGACCATATAATTCATTTTGATGGTGCACAGAGTGATGTCAATGCCCAAGGTTTTGGTCAATCTCTCAAAATGAGAAGATGACCAAAAGGGGAAAATAGTTAGAAATCAAACTAAATCTGACCCAAGAAAGCCTCTGTACTAACATACTTGAGTTCTTAGGATCAAACCACAACCTAACTTAGTGGGCAAACAAGCTGAAACTCTAACTTAGAAGTATGCTACTATTACAGTAACTGTGTCTCAATCACTTACAGCAGCAACACTTCAGCCAGACACAGGCAGTCAACTGTTCACACAGTGTTCAAATTCAGGGACAGGCTGTGCTGTACCCCTTCCAGCTGTTTCTGTGCCTCACTTCTGTTTTCTGTACATCCCTTTCCTTTTCCTGTACATAAATCTCATCTGACCATGTGGCAGCCCTGAAATCTCTCTGAAATTGTTCTGATTCTGAAGTTGCCTGATTCACAAATCATTTTTCTTGCTGAATTATACTCTTAAATTTAATTTGTCTAGAGTTTTTATTTTAACATAGGGTCCTTGTATGAATTAAATAATACAATCCATAAAAAGCACTTGGTATAGTACCTGGCAAATGGTAATAAAAAGTAACATTTCTGGATGCTTATGATATGGTGTAAATATATATCTATTTGGAATTTATTTTGACATTCCACAAAATACGAGGATCTACATTTTTACCTTTCATATAACTACTAGAACCCAGACCTGATAACAATCCCCAGAGCACAATCTTTCTTTCTGACAATACTGGATCCTGTTCTCCCTCTTATTGTGGGTGAACTCTTGGCTGTCTAGCTAGAGACTACATTTCCCAGCCTTCCATGTAGGTGGACATGGTCATGAGGCTAGCTACTCATTAATAGAATGTGAGTAGATAAGTATGTGAAACTCTGTGTCACAGCCTCTGCTCCACATTCCTTCCTTCCCCTTCACCATAAGCTGGAATGCAGGTGCTCTAGAAACCCAGCTTCAGTCATGGAAAAGAGGGACAATGTCCCAGGCGATGACAGGGTAACTAGAAAGAAAGACCTTATATCTTTAAATGACCTTGTTAAGTACAGATGCCCTGTAAGCTTAGACCAACTAGACTCCTACATGAGAACAAGATAAACTCTCGAATATGCTACTCTGTGTGTGTGTATTTGTCTTTACCCTAAAATACTAACCAAATTATGCAGTCCTATTTATTGAGCAAATTTCCATTTTCCAGTTACTTGTGACGCTGTCCATTCTATATGTTAAATTAATATACGTACACAATACACATGTGTGCACACACCGGGGTCTTTTTCAAGCAAATATATTTTACTTGTTTTTTCTCTCATCTAGTCTCATAGTGCTACCATAATATTTGAGTAACTATACCTTTACAACATTGCTTAAATGTCTGATAAAGGTAGCCATTATTCATCTTTTTCAAAATGTTATTGCTCTTCTTTCCAGTCGATTCTTCATGATGAAGCTCAAAACATTCAGTAATGTTAAAACAAATTAGACCATGTGGTATTTGTAATATAGTAAGAAATATGAGTGTACATAGTAAATCTTAATACTTCTGATTTCTTGCACAGAGCTTCTAAAACCCTTGCAATTTCCTGAGTGATGGGGTGATAGGAGCACCTTTTGTTATAATATTTGGTCTTATCTCTAGTTCTTAACACAAGATTAATATTATTTCTAATAGGTATACATACATCTTGTTTCTATTATTATATTATCATTTTGAATGCATTATTTATATGTAATAATATGTTATTTCTAATAGACATACATACATCTTATTTTTAGTATTATATTATTACAAAAGGATGGCATTAGAATAAAAAATATAGTGTTAATTTTTATAACTTCTTACAGCCTTGTAAAGTAAAATTAGTGCGGTGCCTACCACATTTTTATCCTTAGTTATTCTTCTTTGTGATGAATAGATTTCGCTTGCAAAAAGAAATCCTATTCATTCAACACACATTAAGTGAGCACCTACATAGTACCTGAGTGTGCTAGGGGAGGTGATGAATAAAGTAATAGCAACACAGTAAAAACAGTAATGGAGAAATCCTGCAAGCACAGCACCACCTGATGGAATTTCCTAAGGCTATAAAATCTCTACCTGGGGGTTCTCCTGTTGCTTACAAAGGAATTGAACGGAGGAGCTGAGGTAGTGCACAGGCACTGCAGGGGAAGACAATCTCCTGGATCCTGTTCTCTCAGCTGAACACCCCATGGAAAAGATCCTGGAGAAAGGGCAGGCTGAAAAGTCTTGCCAAGGGGCTGTCCTCTTCCTTTCTCAAAGGACACTGATGTCTGTGAACTGTCGTACTGATTGAGATACCCTCTGCATGGAGCCAATGTTTTGCTGGGGTGTGTGGGAGTGGCCTATGGAGTAGAAGTCTGCCTTCCTTGGTGGCAGCAGCTGCTCAGGGTCACTCAGGCAACCGTGTGCAGCCCATTGACCATGAGCCTGGAACCTGGCATCCAAGAAACTGGCATTGGGATGGCCCTGAGGATGAGCACTTCCTGCCCTGCCCCACAATGCTAGTAGAAGGGGCGATGACCGTACAGCGTCCCTTAGGAGAATCAGACGGCTAGAGTTGAAGACAGAGAACAAAGAAGCTCGGGAAACGTAGCACTTGGTTCCACCTGGAGCATGGGAGGAGGTGACATTGGACCTGAGTTTAAAGGCTGGGTGGGACCCAGTCAGAAAGATGCTGGGACTCAGATTGAGAGCACCATTTGCCTGGCACCTGTCAGAGCAAGTTTAGTTGCTGTATTTCAGAAATGCCAAAAAATTCACGGGAATGTGCAACGAGAGTTTTGGGGTAGACACATCCCAATGCTATCCTAACTGAACATTTTGATAAATTTTTTATCATATCTTTGTCGACTCAGACGACTAATGTTTCAATAAACAATCTAAAAAGGAATTTTTGTCCCCACAACAACAGTGTTTTAGGTTCTGTTAAATAAAACCTTAAAAAAGAAAATGCAGCCCTGAATAGGCCATTTAACAAAAAGCACTAAAAGACACTCTATGCTTCAAATAATGTTTGTATCTCCATGAAACACATCTGAAATTAGAGCTGAAATATTTTTTCCAGACTCCAAAATGTACATACACACATATTAGAGTTTAAGTCCAGAAAGGTCTCTCCTCTCTCTCTCTCTCACACACACACAGTCCTATGTATTGATTTACAAAGAACCTTAAGATATACAAGCCACAGCCAACTTGCTGATATAAAATATGAACTATTACTTTTTCTCCAGAAAGAATAAATGAATTTTTAAGTTTTGTGGAATAGACCATGACAGTGGGTTATCTTCATAACTACATCCAGAAATTCTGGAATACTACAGCAGTATACAGAATGTCCTATTTTCAGGAAGGCCCTGGGTACCCTGGAGTAGAGAATCAAGGTGGCTTCATAGTCGGGCCCTGAGGATGCTATCACTGAAACCGCCTTCTGACCTGAGGAACAGGGGACTGTTTCTTGATGGAGGAAGCTAAATGGGTCAGATGATACTCTAGCCTCCAAGCAAGCTTAAAATGCTCCAGAGCCGAGCTTTGTGATGTTAGCTAGCAGAGATATCAGACTTGGAAGGACAAACATTTCTCCAGCTAGAGATGAAATGCCAGTTTTCAGAAGAGCAGCCTACAGAGACACGATGCGGTTGGCCATGGAGCAGTGCCTGGAAAGCATCATGGAGGAGGGATGGTAGCAGCAACATCATGAACCAATACAGCCCATTGGAAATGGGGCGCTGGAGGCTCTTTCCTCCACACTGAGTCATTCTTCACACACACCCGCTCCAGCCCATCCCATTCTAGAATTGGCAGGCAATGGCTTTAGAAACATTATTATAAACTATCTTAAAGAATTTACAGGAAAAAAAGGATACAATTAGTTAAAAGATATAATATTTCATGAGAGAAGTAGAATTTTTTTTAGAGAAAGAACCAAATGAAAATCCTAGAGCCAAAAAAACAAAAACAAAAACAAAAAAAAACCAAATCAAAAACCAAGTCTTTAATGGAAGACTTAATAGCAGATTGGACACTCAGTGAACCAGAAGATACATCAGTAGAAATTTTCCAAACTGAGGCAGAGATAAAATACTTTTTAAAAAGAAAGAAAATGTCAATAACCTGGAGGATCAAGCAGTCTAATTAGAGTCACAGAAGGCACTCAAAGATAGAATTGTGCTAAAAAAAAATTGAAAATAAGGATTGACATTTTTCAAAGCTGATAACAAGACATTAACCCTCAGTCCTAAAAACTCCAGAATAAAGGAAACCATACATCTTTTCAACAAACTACTAAAAATGAAAATCCATTAGTCAGGCTTCTCCTGAGAAATAGAACCAATAGGGTATAGAGAGATATGCTGAAAGAGATTTATTATGAGGGATGAGTTCACATGGTTATGGAGGCTGAGAAGTCCCACAGTCTGCCATCTCCAAGCTGGAGGCCCAGAAAAGCTGTTGGTGCTGTTCCAGTCCAACCCTGAGATGGCCTGAAAACAAGTGGAGCCAAAAGTGTCAGTCCCACTCTGAGTCTGAAGGCCCAAGAACCAAGAACACAGATGTCAAAGGTCAGGAGAAGACGGATGTCTTTGTTCAAGCAGAGAGGGTGAATTTACCCTTATTCTGCCTTTTTGCTCTATTCAGTCCTTCAATGACCTGGATTATGCCTGTCCCCACATTGGTGAGGGTGGATCTTCTTGACTCAGTCTACTGATTCAATGCTAATCTCTCCAAAAAATACTCTCACAGACATACCCCCAAATAATGTTTCCCTAGCTATCTGGGTATCCCTTAGCCCAGTCAAATCGACACAGAAAATTAACCATCACAGAAAGTCAAAATCTTAAAAGCAACCAAGAAAGACACAACTTGCTTTAAGTGGAGCAACAATAAGAACTACTGTCTTCTTAAAAGAAATAATGAGCGGGGCTCGGTGGCTCAGCCTGTAATCCCGCGCCTTGGGAGGCTGAGGTGAGTGGATTCCCTGAGCCCGGGGGTTCGAGACCCGCCTGGGCAAGCGAGACCTCGTCTCTACAATAAATCAAAAAATTAGCCGGGTGTGGTAGCTTGCGCCTGTAGTTCCAGCTACTTGGAAGGCTGAGGCGGAAGGATCGCCGGAGCCCAGCAGGTCGAGGCTGCGGTGGCCGGGAGCGGCCACTGCACTCCAGCCTGGGTGACAGAGTGAGACTCAAACTCAAAAAAAATAAAAATAAAAAAAATAAAATAAAATGTACATTTCTAAAGTGTAGACTTTCAGAGGTAAATATTTTTCAGTATGCATAAATTAAAAAGTCATTAAAATGTATTGAGTGACTACAAGGTGCTCATCAATTGTAAAATCAGTCACAATTGAACATCCACTTTGATTTCACATATAACTTACTTTCTTAGATTGGATATTTTATCATAAGTAAAAGACAAATATGCTGCTGGGAATCCAAACTAGTGCAACCTCTTTGGAAAAC
>CAUYQG010189909.1:0-20115 GCA_963574415.1 Tarsius wallacei | reverse complement strand
AATGATGGCCATTCTTACTGGGGTTAGGTGGTATCTCAATGTGGTTTTGATTTGCATTTCTCTGATGATGAGTGAGGCTGAGCACTTTTTCATGTGTCTGTTGGCTGCCCATATATCTTCTTGTGAGAAGTGTCTATTCATATCTTTTGTCCACTTTTTAATGGAGCTGTTTGTTTTTTTCTTTTCGGTGCGTTTGAGTTCCTTGTAGATCCTGGATGTTAGGCCTTTGTCAGATATACAATTGACAAATATGTTTTCCCATTCTGTGGACTGTCTCCCTGTTTTCTTGATGGTTTCTTTTGCTTTGCAGAAGCTCGTCAGTTTGATGAGGTCCCACTTGTCTATCTTATCTCTTATGGTATGGGCACTTAGGTTTTTGATCAGGAATTGGTTGCCAGTTCCAATTTCCATAAGAGTGTCACCTGCATTTTCTAAGATTCTTATAGTTTGTGGTTTTACATTTGGGTCTTTGATCCATTTAGAGTTAATTTTTGTGTATGGCTAATTATTTTTTTAGAGACAAGGTCTCTCTATGTTGCCCAGGCCTAGAACTCCTGGCCTCAAGTGCTCCTTCAGCTTCAGCATTCCAAGTAGTAGGGATTTCAAACTTGGGCCACTGTGCCCAGTTATATGTTTAACTCTGTGAGGAACTAGCAAATTTTTTCTTACTGTGGCTGCACCATTCTACATTTCCACCAACAATGTGCATATTTTAAAAAATAACCATCTAGTTGGTATGAAGTGGAACTTATCAGAACCTTAATTTGTATTTCCCTCTAATGACCAGTGATGTTGAGCATCTTATCATGTCCTTGTTGGCCTTTTGTATATCTTCTTTAAATGTCAATTCAAGTATTTTGCCCACTTTAAATTGGGCTGTTTTTGAGTAGTTCACTTTAAAAAGTGATGTTTAATGTGTCACAAAACCGCTCATAGTTGGTATTTTCTGGCTTTGGGGAATCATGAGGATAGGCCTCCTGACTCATTCTTGTTAGATCTCTCATGCTGACTCCAATCCAAGAGAAATATTAAGAACTTTTCATTTGATACTCTTCTCTGATAATCCTGATAATAATAGGACTAACATTTATTGAGTTCTCACGATGTGCCTAGGCACTGTCTTAAGTGCTTTTACATTTATTAACTCATCTAATCCTCATGACAATCCTATGAAATACATTTCATAGAGGAAAAAACTGAGACACCTTGCTCCAAATTACACAGCTGGAAAATGGTGGAGCTGGGATTTAAACCCAATCAGGATAGGCATTAGTAAACATAGAATAACATTGGATTGAGATAGTCCTCAGCTCAAATTTGTGCCCTGTTAATAATCTCTAAAAGGTGGTTCTCAGGTCAGTTTATTACTCCAGAGTTCTAAAAAGCTGTTAGGACAGGAAGATGAGCTGCTATGAACTGCAAGACTAAAATGCGGTCAGGAAAGCAACAAGTGTGCTGAGAGTCTTAAAAAAAAACTAGCTATGCAAATAGAAAAGGAGTGAGCAAAAAATAAGCACCCCTAAAGGTGAAGTAGTCAAGCCTCAGTGAAGGGCTGTATGAATTCCTACTAAAGAATGAGATCAGTGGCTGGGCACAGTGGTTCACTCCTGAAATTCCAGCACTTTGGGAAGCCAAGGCAGGAGGACTGCTTGAGCCCAGGAGTTCAAGTCCAGCCTGGGCAACATAGCAAGACCTCATCTGTATTTTAAAAATTAAAAAATTATCCAAGTGTGGTGCTGCACACCTGTAATTCTAGCTACTCGGGAGACTGAGGCAGAAAGATCACCTGAGGCAGAAAGACCACCTGAACTGCAGTGAGCTGTGATTGTGCCATGCACTCTGGCCTGGGCAACAGAATGAGACTCTAACTCAAAATAACAAAAAAAATGAATGGAATCAGTGATGGGGTAGATGTAAGAAATAGAAGTGCAGTTCTTATAAGTGCTAAGACCAAGATTCCAATCAAAAGGACCCACAAACTGTTCATTTCCTTCATTAGGAAGGTGGGTAAACATGCTCATAGCTTGTAGATGCATCACCAGCTGTCAACTTAATGAAAACCAGAACAAAATTTGCTCAGCAGGGAATTTTTGTAAAAATAAAAGCTCAATAATCTATTCTATATTTTAACACAGAAGAAAAAGTCATTCTTATTATACTGAGTAAGGTTGTTTTTTCTTAACTAGAAAACATTCATTAAGCATAGGATGTAGCCAAACTTCTTCCTGAAAGTATGCTAAGTAGACTTTGATAATGCTATTGGCTTGATGAAGTGCAATAATAAACCTGAAAACACGAATATGTCTTAACATAAGTGGTTCCCAAATATGAGATTCATCATATTCCCCCAAAGCCTTCATTTCCCTATTTACCTTCACCTCTTTATTTACTTCACTCTTTCTTTTAAGTCTTTTTCCCTCTCTAAAAAATTACTACTAACTTTACTGTCAGAATTGAGATATATAAGATATTGTTAAAAAACTGGAGAGCTTAATGCCAGAAAAAAGGGAAGGAGTGTAGAAAACAAAACTGATGTGGAGCAGAGAGCAAAATCCGCCAGAATAGGGAGGGAAAAAATTGCCCAGGAATACAGGCTTAAGTGGTTCACTCTGACATTCGGTGAAGATAGCTAATCATTACAGTATAGGTATTAATTTTTTGACTATCAGTAGACATAGAACACACAGAGGTTTGACCAACATAAATATGAGAGACAGCTTTGAAATTCACCACAACTGCCGTTCAATTGCAGCTCTGAAACAGTGGCCAAGAGCAGTAAGTGTTTCTGCACATTGAATGAAATGGTTTGTTGCTCCCCTGGGCATGTTATCATCGATCTCTCCTCAGAATCTGTCCATTGAGGGGTGGATAGATTTCATCATGGGAAAGTTGTTGGAGGGAGAAGAGATTATCAGACAGAGAGTGAGGAAAGTTGTCCCTGTGGAGTAGAGATTGGAAAAGGTTTTGTAAGGAAGGGGCAGGGGTGACAGGAAGGAAGGAGGTGGGAGGCTCTTTCAGCTGGGATGGTGGGCAGAGAACAGAGAGTTCCAGTGGAACAAGAAAGAGATCAAGAGTGTGTCCACTTGTACAAAATAAGAAAAAGGAACCCAATAAGCTTGGGATGAGAATGTCACAGGCCTAACGCACAAGTGCAGAGAAGGGAACTGACTTGGGGGGAGGAAAGAGTTCTCTCTGGATCAGAAAACCCGAATGATGAGATTGTTCCGGAAACAGCATTTTAACCTCAAAAAACATGAAGGTTGTGCTGGTGCGTGCGTAACTGAAAGGCTACAGATGACACTGGCAAACTGTGCCCTTAGAAACAAATTTTTAAAAATGTTTTATCACTTATTATTGGTTTTTATTTAATTTTTATTTTTCAGTGACTCTGTAGATAAGAAAAAGGTTTTTGTCTTGACTTTTTGGTTCAGCAGGTGGGGAGTGAGATAGGGTGCCATCTCTGTGGGATGTTGGAAACCTCTTATGCAACACTGACGCCGCAGGCTCAGTATATGGCCATCCCCACCTCCCACAAGAGATGTAGAGCAGAGGTTCTCAACCAAGGTGATTATTCCTGGGGAACATTGGCAAGGTCTGGAGACATTTTTGGTTGTCACAACTTGGCAGGGGTGGGGGTGGTGCTGCTGACATCTAGTGGGTAGAGGATAGGGGCACTGTTGAACACCCTGCAAAGCACAGGACAAAGAGTTATCTAGTGCAAAATGTCAGTGGTGCCAAGGTTAGGAAACCCTGGTCTACACTGCATCATTTCCCTTCCCTTGTGTTCCATGCCCAGAACACACACACACAACATACACACACACACACACACACACACACACACACGGGCGCACATACACAGGGTGAATGAAGGAATCCAGGTCTTAGTCCTAAGTGCCAAGGTGTTGAACGGTCACCTAGAGACTAGAACGAGAGCTACAAGTTTTGATGATTGTGTGCCAGGTAGTATACTTTATTAATCTGCTGTAAAATCCCTGTAGCAACCCTGCAAGTGAGGCATTCTCAGTTTGATTTCACAGAGGAAGAAACTGAGGCTTAGTTAGATCACTTGTCCAGGATACAGCAAATCCCTCAGCGGGGCTCTAAAGCTATGTTTTGATGAAATTTTTTGTTTGTTTTTCTTTTTGTTTTTTGAGTTGGAGTCTCACTCTATCACCCAGGCTGGAATGCAGTGGCATGCTCACAGCCACCCCAGCGTGGACCTGCTGGGTTCCGACGATCCTTCCGCCTCAGCCTGCCGAGTAGCTGGAACTACAGGCACGCACTACCACACCTGGCTAATTTTTTTTTTTAATTTATTGTAGAGACGAGGTCTGGCCAAGTTGCCCAGGCTGGTCTCGAACCCACAGGCTCAGGCAATCCACTCTCCTCGGCCTCCCAAAGTGCTGGAATTATGGGCTGAGTCACTGAGCCTGGCCAATGAAATGGTTTTATTTATTTTATTTTATATTTTTATTTTAAAGTTGTCGGGTACAAGGGAAGGCTTGCAACATACGCAGGCTGGGTGCAGGTGAAGTTTGGGCTCCTGGCTGGACTCTCTTCCCCTGGTAGTGGACCAGGTACCTTTTGTGTTGCCATGTGCTTCCCTCCCTTTTCTTGCTTTCCCTCTTCTAGCCATGACTTGCAGCCGATCCCACCCTTGTACTAACATGAGTTGTGTCCAGGGCCCACTTGTAAGTGAGAACGTGCAGCATCTGGCCTTTGTTTCTGTGCTAGTTCACTTAGTATGATGGTCTCCAACTGCATCCAAGTTGCTGCAAAGGTCATGGTTTTGTTCTTCTTCGTGGCTGCATGATATTCCATTGCATATATGTATCACGTTCTCTTGATCCAATCCACTTTCGATGGGTATCTAGGTTGGTTCCACATTTTTGTTATTGTGAATAGTGCGGTCATAAACATGTGTGTGCAGGTGTCTTTTGATGAGATGGTTTTAACAACCGCTGTGATGCCAGAGTTGAGGATATTTTGCTGAAAGAGAAAGGGCACTAAACTCTTAGCTTTTTTTCTTTGTTTGTTTAGACAATGACATTTTGGTCTGCTCCTGACCATCACTTCTCTGATCGCCTTAGTGAGGGTGAAACTGAGCGAGTTGGACTAAGGGACGAAGTGAAGCTCAGAAATATCTATCATTTTAGGTTTTATGAGGTAATGAAAATAACGTGACATTAAATCAGCCTGCCTTTTGCCCTTTCTCCTCTACCATGCTGCCACATTTCTCCCATCACATGTCATCTTGTGCGTGGGGGCAGAGAGGATGGTGGGCAGCCCCCATGTGTTTTCATACACAACAAAGTGTTCCATCTTCCAGACTATTTCCCTCCCTTTCCCATGCTCTCTCAACAACATGCATGTTATTAACCCAATGCCACACCCTCAGGAAGCATTTCGTGAATGTTAGTTGTTCTCACTATTATCACTTCAATTTGGTGCACATTACAATGGGAGGCTGTACAGTCCCTTTATCCATCTCATCTCCAGAATGAAAACCTCCTACAAGGCGATGGGGATTGTGTCTTTTTCATCTTCGAAATCCAGTTCCTGGCATGTGGCTGACACTCAGTAAATGCTTGTTGAGTGTTTACTCTCTTGGAAAGTAGGCCACAAGTGCAGGTTTAACGGTTCAGAAGACCTGGTTAGTGTCTTCATTCAGTGATTCTGTTCCTCAAGGTTGTTGGGTAGTCCTTCAAAGCCATAACTCTACAGAAATATGGGGTTTGGGTTATTTCAAGCATGGCACTTGGTCCCGGGCTTCAGTAGACAGGAAGAAAGTTGTAGTATCCGTCAGATGACTTGGTGAAGATACAAACTTTTTCTAAAGAGTGATATGTTTTACATCTTTTATTCTTAAGATTCAAAATAGCCTAAGTGTTAAACACAAAGATTCGTTTATTATGCATGTTTATCTATTATTATTTTTAAATAAAAAAAATAAAATCCAATAAAGAAGAGGAGAGGAAGAAGAGAAAAGGAGAAGGTGTAGTTCTAACTGTACTGTCTCCTCATTGCTTCTAAAAATGTATGGTTAGAAAGTTGATCTTGGAGTTGAGAAACAAACAAAATATGTTCCTGAGTCAGTAAGTAGGACTTTTTTTTTTTTTTTTTTTGCATGAACCTGCATAGTGCAAATTAAAGAAAAGTGTTTTTGTAGTTCTTGGCTTGATAACCACTCTGGAAAATGATTCTGGAATGTTGGTGATTGCAAGAGAGTGTTTATTCCATTAATTTTACTCTGACCAAGCCCACGTCTTTCTCTAAAGTATGTCTTATTTTTAGAGTTTATAAATCAAATGTATTGTAGAGCTGGAATGCAGCATGAAATGCACTCACAAACAAAAATCCAGCCTTACTCAGCAGTCTTCACACAGCATAAACAAAAGTGGAGCCACCAGGACTTTTCAATATTGAAGGCCTTTTTTGAGATATTTAACATATGTTCGTGTGAAAAATAGAATTAGAAATCTACCTTTAAAGAAAATTTGACTACTTGAACAGATACATAGTAGAGGAGAAAAAAAAAAACAGCACTTAGTTCTTATTCATTCCAACATTTAAAAGCACAAATGCTAAATATTTAAAACCCACTGGAGACCTATGACTATTTTAAATGAACATAAAGATGAGAATAAGCCAGAGAAAGTAATTCATTAACTTGTGACAACATCCATAAAAAAAGACAGGATGTGCCCCATTTTGGTTCATCCTCTCTGGCCCCAGGTCCCTCACCTGAGAGATAAGCAGCTTGAATGAACTACATGTGCTCAGGTTGCTCCCTGCCCTCACAAGCCATGATTCCCTCTTTCTTATTCCCAAATCTATTACTCACTTCTTAAGTCATCCATATTTTCAGTAACACTGACCCCCTCCTCAAGTCGTTTGAAGGAGTTTTGTCTGAGACACAAGTCCTGTGGAAATCTTTAATTAATTTTGCTTGATCATGAAACAAGCTACCAGGGGGAGTCGAGCTGCCCATAGGGCCGGGTCTGCTGCAATTTACTGTTGATGAGTCAACACAAAATCGTGATGAAAAACTTGCACTTATCTTTACTGGTAGTATCCTGGTGCCTAAAGAACATCTACTCCTTCTTTCTCTGGGATTCCAGCCACTGGGGACCATCAACTGCCCGGGACATCCCCACTCTCTCACTTTGAGCCTTAGGCTCACCGCTGCACATTTGTTTTCTAGTCCCGGTTATAGCTCATCCCTTAAAACACATCGTGAGACTTTCATGTGGGTCATCGAATCCTTACTTCTTGGAAAGTTCTTATGCCTAGTAGCTCACTGGTTGTTTGGAAATGACAATGTCCAGCAAGAACCTCAGAACACCTGGTTTCTAAACATAGCCCTTCTATTCACAAAACAGAACCAATGTGTTTTATTGTGCCTTAATTTACTCACCTGGAAAAATGGGAAATAGTCACAGACTTCACTGCCTCACTCAGATTCTGTGAGGATAAAATGAGAAATATACACAAGTAAAAGAGGTCTGAAAGGTTTTGGTTAGGTAGGACACCAAGATAAAGTAATATTCCATGATGAAATTAACGTCAGAACAATCTCCAGGAAATGTTTTGAAATGTGTGCATTGCCTCTCGATATTGGGTGCTTGATAAATTGTGGCTTTCAGATCCAAGTTAACAGAGCGGTGGGAAAGAATCCTTCCTCTCCCCACGCCTCCCACCCCACCTCTTCTCCTTGCCTGAAACATCTGGCGGCCCTTTGTAGTTCTGGATGATTTGATTTGGAATTCATTAGTAATAATTGATGTGCTTTCTGGAATTTGTTTTAACAGTGAATCGTGTGGTGAGTAGCTAAGCCAAAAGGATTGTTCAAATGGAGGGTGCAAACCTGGTAGAGCTGAGATGGGCAATAACTGAGTACTTGGTGCCAGGGGCTTTAGAAAGCGCCCCACAGCCCGGCTTTCCCCCAGTGTGGGTGGGAGGAAGTTTGTCTGTCATGATGGAATCCCAGTTTGCTTGTAGTGTTTGGTTTAGGTGTTCCCTTTTGACAGAGTGATGAGGAAAGCAGCCAACCAAATACATCTGTGCCTTAATGACTTTAGGGGAGGGGGCCACACAAATGTGTGGCGCTAGAAATTAGCATATGAATAGTTTAAAATCCAGAAAAAATAAAAAATGTCCACAGAGGCAACTCTAAGCAGTGTGGGGAGATCGACTCTAAGGCAACGTTAGGACGAGAGTTCACCATTTGAGGGGTTGTAGATCTCTGCAAGAATCTGATGACAGCTATTGACAAATGTGTGTGAGGGCGTGAATGTGTGTGTGTGTGTGTGTGCAATTTTATTTGGCACACATGGGGTTCGCAGGCCCCTGAAACAAATCTAAGAATCCAGCTTAAGAAGACTTGAAAACAGTGATGATAAAATAATAAATATCGTGTCAGTCATGAAAATTTCTGTTATAGGCAATAGACAAACTCCATCTTTTTTAGAGTTCCACTTAAAAATTATTGGATTCAATGGGCATAAAATTTCTCTGTCAAACTGCTATAAAAGTGTGGACTCTCAACTTTTGTGCTTACCTCCTTGAGGGCCAGTAGCAAGTGTTTTACATGCTGGCGTGGGTCCCTGGAGCTAGCCCTGTGCTAGGTCACAGTTTTTCCTGCCTGCTCAGGGATATTAATCAAGAAATTCTCCCCTCTCCTTCCTCTTTAATCACCACTTTTTCCCTCTCTACTAAATAACTACTATCATTATTCAGATATACTGTTAAAAAAAACTCTATTCAAACTGACCTCATGAAAGGATTAGGGGATTATTGATACTTTTATCCACATAAATACCTGTTGAAGTATTTTTTTGGGGGGGAGGGGTCAGAGTCTCACTCTGTCACCCGGGCTGGAGTGCAGGGCTTGCTCACGGCCATCATACCCTGGGCCTGCTGGGCTCAGGTGATCCTTCCGCCTCAGCCTTCCAAGTAGCTGGGACCACAGGCATGAACCACCACACCCAGCTAAGTATTTTTAAAGCACTTTTACCACTAAATAGTTCAGAATACATTTCAAGAAATTGAGGGCAGTGTCTTATATAACCACTATATTACCATCACATCTAAGAAAAGGTAACATAAGTGCTTATTATCATCTAATATTCTAATTTCTCCATCTGTTTCTCTAATGTTTGTTTACTGTTGGTTTGTTTCCATCAGTATTCAATTGAAGTCCACACATTGCAGTTGTTTGCTCTGTATCTTTGTTGTTGTTGTTGTTGTTGTTGCTGTTTTTTGAGTTGGAGTCTCACTCTGTCGCCCAGACTGGAGTGCAGTGGCCGCTCCCGGTCACCGCAGCCTCGACCTGCTGGCTCCAGCGATCCTTCCACCCCAGCCTTCCAAGTAGCCAGAATTACAGGCGCGCGCTACCACGCCCGGCTGATTTTTTTATTTTTATTGTAGAGATGAGGTCTTGCCAAGTTGCCCAGGTGGGTCTCGAACCCGTGGGTTCAGGCAATCCACTCACCTCGGCCTCCCAAAGCGCGGGATTACAGGCTGAGCCACCGAGCCCGGCTTGCTCTGTATCTCAGTCTCATATCTTCAACCATCTCTCCCCCATCAGCACACATGCCGTTTTTCCCGATGCCACTGACTTGTTGAAAAAAATGTCAGCTGTGTTGAAGAAGGTCTCACATTCTGGATTTCTCTACTGGCTTCCTTGTGGTATTGTTTAACCATATCTTCTATCCACTGTATTTCCTATATACTAGAAATTAGAGCTAAAGATGAGATTAAGTTTGGGTTTAAACTATTTGGTAAGAATACTAGATAATGATGCAACGTTTCATAACGCATGGCATTGGAGGCAGAATATCTTGTTCTCTCACTCTTAGTGCGCCAAGAACTGATCAGTGGGGTGGGTTCAGCAGATGACAACTTTATCCCTCCTTTGCAAAGACTCACTTCTTCATTTATGATAAGCAAACTATCTGTGGCTTGATATAAAGTGTTATCAAATGTCAAAGAAAGCTACCTCTGCAATGACTGGCCAAAGCTTGAGCCTGTATAACCTCTTCCATGGAATGTTATTGCTTTTCTTTGGGAACTTATTTTCCCAAACACTCATGTAACATTTCTGCACAGATTCAAAACCTCTAGCCCCCCAGCAACTATAACACAGAAATTCTTGGGCAATTTTAGGCAGTTTTTGCTTTGGTACGAATTATTTCTGCAATGTGCGGGAACTCTTCTTATTAAGCCCCTAGTTTCTTCCTCAAGAACATAGAACCTGATGAATCTTGCAGGGATTGGTGACACTGGAAGCTTAGTTTTTTTGTTTTCCACAAAGCAATGGTAGTTGGTAGAAGTCAAATATTTTTCAAGTTTTAAAAACATTTCATAGTTATAATTATTGTTCTTTTTCTTTTTCTTTTTCTTTTTCAAATCTTTCCTTCACCTGTAGAACTTCAGACTATTTTCTTTATTTGTTTATAATCAAACATTACCGCCATCGGAAACCATTTACTGAGCCTCATATGCTCCCCAGAACTTCCAGATTGATGAGTGGTACTATGAAAAGACTTGAAAGACCCAAGTTTTGATTCTTTTTTTAACTACTCACCTTGGGCAGAGGCAATTTACGTCTTGCTGGTATTTGCTCCATTTGAAGCCGTTTGCTTTCTTTTGAAGTTCTAAAAACATATTTTTCAATCGTGTAAAATAATACATGAGTCCCCTCGGTTTCCAATCGTGCTATCTAAATAGGATGTGAGTAAACGAGAATATAAAAAATTAGAACTTATGCTAAAAACAAATTATAGTGCTATTTATAAATCTCTGACAAAAACACCATACATTTTTAATAAAATTCCTTTCAGATGCAATATTGGCATTTCTGAAGTTTCTAGATACATTAAAAACCAGAGAATCTCAGAGTTCTGAGGAATTGTAAAGTCATGGCATTGACCCACCCATCTTATCCTAGCTCCCACACTCCTGTCAAATGAGGGGTTGAGCAGTCTCTGCTGGAGCCTTTCCTCTCTGTCTCCAGCATTTCCCTACTCATTTATTGAGCACCTGCAACATGCCAGGTACTGTGCTAGTTGCACGACTACCTCAAGAGACATCTACGTGGATACAGAGAATAGGATGAGGGAATACAGCGGAGAAATAAGAAAGAGAACCTTGAACAAAGTGAGATGGTTCTGGACGCCAAGAGTCAAAACAAAACATACCGCATCCCCCAACATTTGACAGGCATTTCCTCTTTGTCATTCTGCCATTCCTTAACCTGGCCCCAATACTGACAGTTGTTACAGCATACTTACATAATGGATCTTGTGTTTCCATTCTTTGTTCTCAAAACATCATTTTACCACTTTGAGCTGTCTTACATTTACTTGCATTCCCCACCAATAGGTTTCATGATCTAAATCTTTTAATATTTGAGATGACACTTGAAAAGATCAGGAAGAGTTGTTTCCCCCATATCTGTTCTGTTGTGTCGACCCCTGGTCTTACCAGAAAGAACTCTGGGTACTTCGTGACGTCAGCGTTCTGGGACTCCTGAGGCCGTGATGGGTAGCATGTTCGTGTCATTGTCCAGCCTACACTTTGCCCCACTAGGACCCTGAATGCAGTCTGTGAACAGTACCAGTGACCTGCAGATGGGGAGCCCCTCTACATGGCCCTCTCAGACCCTAGCAGTGAGGGAAGGGAAGGGAGGAGGGGAGAGAAGCTGAGCCAAACTGCTGTCCCTCAAGGGGAAGGGAAGAAGATGGGGGGAAAGGAGGTGACAATGCTATCTGTAATGCTGATCTATGACACCCAGCTCTCCTATCAAGGTAAGGATGGTGTTTTTTCCCAAGAAAACTAGGTTATAATTCTCATTTGAAAGGTTGTAGAGTTAATATAGCCAAAGAACAGCCATTTTAACACTGCCTAGTTGTCATGTTTCTCTAGCAGTTCACTTTATTGCACCCTCTAATCACTAGCCAAGGACAGAACCAGTTTCTCAGAGGAAGCTATTGATAATTGTTCTGCAACCCCCTCCCCAGCTTGTTTTGTACTAATTAGATTTTCTGTTTCAAGTATTTGCCTCCACCATAATCAGCCCTTCATGACCTTCATGACACAGACACCATCACCATGGCAGCAACCATGCGACTAACCCACCCATCTGCCTGACTCTCATCACCTGACTTCCGTACCTGTGCTTACGTGTCCTCTGTGATGACGTGGAGAAGACTACCACCCAACCACCCTAACGATCTGCCCCCATCAAGGGGAACGTCTTCAACCTCGAGAAACCATTCGCAATGGCTTTGCTAAGCTATCATCTGGCCATGTGTTCTTTGATCTATGGCCAGGCAATGTTTTCCTAAGCTTTGGCCCCCTCCCCTACCTTGGAGAGGTAAATCTCTCTCTCTCTCATTTTCTTTCTAGCCATTGCCTTGCTAAGCACTGGCCAGGTTATGTGTTCATTGAGCTATGGTCACACCATGTTTCCTAAGCTTTAGCCCCCTCTCCTACCTTGGAAAGGTGAATCTCCCCCCTCTCACTCTCTCTCTCTCTAATTCACTTTCTAAATAAATCATATCTTCTGATCTAACTTCTGTGCAATGTCTTTGCATCTTTCTTCTCAGCGTTGGATCACACAACCCCACACCTGCAGGTCTGGCCTAACATTTTGGAGGCCTCTCTGGAATATGTATTTTTAACCTAACATCATTCACAGACATGGAACATTATGACTCCCAATTGTCCTTTAGGGTGTTCAAGATCTATTTCCTTTCTTCTTCCTTTCTCCTTTTCTTATCCTTCCTTTTTTTTGTTTCTTCCCCCCTTCACTCTTTTTGCTCTCTCTCTTCCTTTCTCTGTCTCTGTCAGCTTCTCTCTCTTTCCTTCTCTGTCTCTATCTCTGTATGTTTCTCTCTCTCTCTCTCTCTCTCTCTCTCCCCTAGCTCTTTTTCCCTCCCCTTTCCCCCTACCAGCTATGTTTCCCCTGTAGATGGAAGGGCATTCTGGGCATTGATCTAGAGACTGAGAAAAAAGTATTTCAGGACCGTGAGGTAGAGAAAACATGAGGTTAAGATTCAGGAAACCTAGATTCTCTCACTGGCTTCGTCATTAATATCTGTGATAGACAGGATGAGATGAAAGACATGAATGTGCTTTGAAAAATAATACAGAGTTCAATTGTCTATTCTTTCAAAGCTGCTACTTTCAAAGTGAGGTGGAGGATGCCCTCAACAAGAAAAAAATCTATTCAGTCCACCCTGTTTTTGTGCCTGGCATTGGGTCAGAGAGTCCCTTCAGTATATAGAACTCTTTCTGAGTTTAAAAAAAAAAAAAAAAAAAAAGACCCATTTAGAGCAAGAAAGCCTGAAGAATTTGTGCAATATCAGGCACATGAAACCTGAGAACACAATAATTCCTGAACTCGGTTTAAAATCAAGATCAGTGTTGTCATTCTGAAGCCACTGTTCCATGCAGGTTCATGCCAAGGATGACTGCCATGCTGAGTGATAAGAGCCACCGGATCCAATTTCAGCTCCACACCATGAAAAGCATGACATATTCCAATGTTGTTGTCTTTAATTACGCTTTTATTTATTTATTTATTTTTTGAGTCGGCATCTCATTCTGTCACTCAGATTGGAGTGCAGTGGTATGATCCCGGCTCACTGCAGTCTCAACCTTCTAGGCTCAGGTAATCCTTCCACCTCAGCCTCTGAAGTAGCTGGGACTACAGACACATGCCACACCTGGCTAATTTTGCTTTTTTTTTTTTGGTAGAAACGAGGTCTTCTTGTGTTGCCTAAGCTGGTCTCAAACTCCCGGGCTCAAGCAATCCTTTTATCTTAGCCTCTCAAAGTGCTGGGATTACAGGCATGAGCCACCACACCCATCCTCTCATTACACTCCTGAATAGGCGACTACTGACCTTGCTGATATGTATACTTCAGAAAATAAAATTTACTTTTACAGCCAACTGCTGTGTGCACGCTTAGGGTGATAAGTGCTTCAGAATATATGCAAAAGGATATTTTTAAAGTGTCAAATAAATAAAATAAGATGCTTTAGAAGCTGAATCACCTGCTACAGTTTACTGTTCCAGTTAAAGCAGAGGTTCTCGAAGTGTGATTCCCAATCCAGCAGCAGAATCTCCTGAAAACTTGTTAGAAATCCACATTTTCAGGCTTTACCCAAGATCTAGTGAGTCAGAAATTTTGTGGGGTGGGGCCCCCAAATCTGTATTTTATTTTATTATTTATTTTATTTTATTTTATCATTTTTTGTGGAAATGTCTCCCTATGTTGCCCAGGCTAGTCTCAAGCTCCTGGCCTCAAATGATCCTCCTGCCTTGGCCTCCCAAAGCTCTGGGATTACAGGCATAAGCCACAGCACTCAGTCAAAAATCTAGTTTAATAAACCTCCCAGGTGTTTCTGATCACACTAAATATACTTGTTTTCTAACACTGCTGAATGCATTGTCATAAACTGAGTGCCTTAGAACAGCACTAATGTGTTATCTTCAATACTATAGATCAGAAGTCTGACAAGAGTCTCACTGGGGTGAAATCAGGGTGTTGTCAGGACTGTTGCTATCTGGAAAGGGAGAATCTGTTCCTTGTATTTTTCAGCTTCTATGGGCTGCTTTCATTCCTTGGCTCACAGTCCCTTCCTCTGTTCTCAAAGCCAGCAACAGTGGGCCAGTCCTATTCACGCTGCCATCCCTGGTTCTGCGACCCTTCTTCTTCCACTTTTAAATACTCATATCAATAGACTGGGTCCACTGAGATAATCTAGATTAATCTCCCCACCTTGAAGTCACCTAATTAGCAAACTTAGCTGCATGTGCAACTTTAATTCTCTTTCACCATGACACGTAACATACTCACAGGTTCTAGACATCTTGGGTAATAAGACCTACCTTATTTTATTGTGCTTTGCTTTATTGTGCTTCGTAGATATTGCAGTTTTTACAGATTGAAAGTTTGGGGCAACCCTGAGTTAAGCAAGTCTATCACCGTAATTTTTCCAACAGCATTGCTGTGTCTACTTAGTGACCCTATAACATTTTGACAATTGTCACAATATTTTGAATTTTTCATTATTACTATTATATCTTTTATGGTGATCTGTGATCAATGACTTTTGATGTTACTATTTTAATTGTTTTTGGGCTCCACAAACTACACCCATTTAAGATGTCAAACTTAATTGATAAATGTTATGTGTGTTTTGACTGCTCCAAAGACTAGCTATTCCCCTATCTCTCTCCCTCTCATTGGGCCTCCCTATTTCCTGAGACATGATAATACTGAACTTTTGCCAAGTAATAATCCTACAATGGCCTCTGAGTCTTTCAGTAAAAGGTAGACACACATCTCTCACTTTAAATCAAAAGCTGTAAATGATTAACCTTAATGAGGAAAGCAAGTCAAACACTGAGATAGGTCAAAAACTAGACCTCTTGCACCAGTTAACCAAGTTGAAAATTTAAAGGAAAAGTTCTTCATGGAAATTTAAAGTGTTGTTGTGGTGAAACAGCTTTATTGCTGATATGGAGAAAGTTTTAGATAGGTCTAGATAGAAGATCAAACCACCCACAACATTCCCTTAAGTCAAAAACTAATCCAGAACAAGGCCTTAACACTCTTTAATTCTATGGAGGCTGAGAGAGGTGAGGACACTCCAGAAAAGTTGGAAGTTGGCAGAGGTTGGTTCATGAAGCTAAAGGAAAGAAGCCCTCTCCATAATATAAAAGAATGAAGAGAAGCAGAAAGTGTTCATGTAGAAGCTGTAACAAGTTATCCAGAAGATCTCCTAAGATCAATGATGAAGGTGGCTACCATAAACAACAGATTCTCAATGTAGATAAAACAGCCTAGTATTGGAAGAAGATACCACCTAGGCCCTTCCTAGCTAGAGAGGAGACATCAGTGCCTGGCTTCAAAGCTTCAGAGAACAGGCTGACTCTTGTTAGGAGCTAATGTAGCTGGTGACTTTAAGTTGAAGCCAATGTTCATTTTCCATTCAGAAAATCCTAGTGCCTTTAAGAATTATGCTAAGACTACTCTACCTGTACCTTAAGAATGGAAAAACAAAGCCCGGGTGATAGCACATCTGTTTACACCATGGTTTATTGAATATTTTATGCCCACTGTTGAGATCTACTGTTCAGAAAGGGGGGAAAAAAAGATTCCTCTCAAAATACCGCTACTCAGAAGGACAAAGTAAATTGATAGCCTTTTGGAAAGTCTTCACCTTTCTAGATGCCATTAAGGACATTTTTGATTCATGGAAGGAGGTTAACATATCCACATTAACAGGAGTTTGGGAAGAGCTGATTTCTACCTTCATGGATGACTTTGAGGAGCTCCAGACCTCATTGGAGAAAGTAACTGAAGATGTAATGAAAATAGCAAGAGAACAGAATGAGAAATGGAGTCTAAAGATGTGGCCTAATTGCTGCAATGCCATGGTCAAACTTGAATGGATAAGGAGTTGTTTCTTATGGATGAGCAAAGAAAGTGGTTTCTTAAGATGGAATCTACTCCTGGTTAAGAGGCTGTGAACCTTGTTGACAACAAAGTATTTGTAATATTATGTGCACTTAGTGGATGAAGTAGGGGCAAAGCTTTAGAGGACTGACAAAATTTCTTCCCATTACTTGGGGAAAGCTTTTGACTCCAGTTTTGATAGATGGTTTACTGTGGATAAAATGCTATCAAAAAGCATTGCATTACTACAGAGGAATCCTTCATGAAAGGAAGAATCAATCACTGTGGCAAACTTCATTGCTGTCTTATTTGAAGAAATTGCCACAGACACCCCAGCCTTCAGCAACCACCATTCTAATTAGTCAACAGCCACTCATATGGAAGCAAAACCCTCCACCAGCAGAAAGACTACAACTGGCTGCAGGTTTATATCACTGTTAGTATTTTTTAGCAATAAAGTATTTTTAATAATGTATGTACATTGTATTTTAGACATGATGCTATTGCACACTTAGCTGTCTACAGTGTAGTGTAAACCTAACTTTTATGTGCATTTAGAAGCCAAAAATTTGTGTGACTCACTTTATTGTGATACTCATTTTATTGCAGTGGTCTGGAACCGAACTTTCAAAAAATCTAAGTTATGCCTGTAAAAATAAAGAATCAAACTTCTGACTGTTAAGAAGGCATACAAGACCCACTTTTAGAAGATTCATAACATACTTGAGGATATTAAAGGATCAGAGTAGCCACAGCAAACAAGAGAGCAGAATTTCTCAAACTACCCACAGAAAATTTTTTTTTACATGATGCTTCATGTGACATACTTCTGACAAGGCAGTTCTAGTCACAATAGGTAAATGATGAGATCCATCAGGAATTATGCAGAGAACTGGAACGATCTAATCTAAAAAAGGAGAGAATGGAGTAACCTTAACTTTCAAGTATATGAAGGATTACTATAAATCAAATAGTATCCTGATGGTCACTATATGCACTAATAAAACAAGAAGAAAAAGACTACAGTAGCTAATCAAATATTTATTGAGAATTAACCATGTACTCAGAACAACTAAACACTCTAAGAGACAAAGATGTGGAAGAGTGACCAGGTATAGTGGCTCATGCCTATAATCCCAGCACTTTGGGAGGCTGAGACAAGAAAATTGCTTGAATCCAGTAGTTTGAGACCATCCTGGGCAACATAAGGAGACCTCATCTCTACAGAACATTAAAAAATTAGCCAGGCATGGTGGTACACGCCTATGGTCCCAGCTACTCAGGAGGTTGAGGTTGTAGTGATCTGTGATCGTGCCACTGTACTCTAGCCTGGGCAACAGAGGGAAGCCCTGACTCAAAAAAAAAAAAAAAAAAAAACAATATGTGGAAGATCCACACTTAAGGCATTCTAACTGGGGGATAAAATAAGCTTGGTGGAAACAGGTAAGCCCACAGAAAGCTGTGTAATTAAGCATTTTGTGGTGTTGAGGTGGCAAAGGCTATGGTGGTGGGGAGGGGAAGTAGTGGGAACTGGTGATATCAGGAGCATTTGTGGGGTAGAGGGTATGAGAAGAATGAGGATAGGAGGTGAGGAGGTGGTGGTCTTTCTGGATGAGAGGAGGATCAGAAGAGGCATCCTGGGGATGAGGATGAGGCCCTGTGCACATGGCAACCTGGCTAATAAGCCAAAGATAAAGCCAGAAACACTGGGGCCAGAAATGAGGGGTTTAAATTCTTTAAGAGCAGGGACTATGTCTTATTCACCATTGTGTCTTTAATACCCACTGAAGTGCCCACCACTGAATAGGCACCCAATAAACACTGCTGGAGTGATTGAAACTTCCTTAAACCTAAGACTTGTCACTTTGTAAACTGTTTACAAGGAAGTGTGAGAATCATGTGTATTCCTCCAGCATCCAGAATGTGCTGGGGTCTGGGAGAGGCCCTAGGGAAAGAGCAGTACAAGGCAGACAGGGTTCCTGCCTGCAGGGGGCTCTATTTTAGTGGAGATGTTTCCCTGGGAGACAAAATCTCAGATAGTCCAGTGTCAGAGATGAATTAAACACAGAACTGTTTAAAGACAAAAGGATGAATTGCATCCTCATCCACCCCTGAGAGTCTACAGCCAACACTGGATCGTGTGAATACTCTGTGCATGTTGCAGCAAAATAGCCTAAAGAAGACTCTATCCTCACTGTTGGATGATAGACAGTCCCACCCATACCCTGGAGGAGACACGTGAGCATCCGTCCTGTTGATTACAACGACCCAAATTCAGGCTGTGTCCCTTGCTTTGACCAGCTTGACCACCAAAACCCGGCAAGAATCTCAGAATTCTCCTACCATCGAATGTGAAGGCACAACCAAGACTGTGTATCTATTAAGTACCACAATGGCCAGGGAACATACCAGGTGACCTGTCCAATTCAGTGTTGAGTGGGCAACACTAGCTTCCTTCATGTGAAGACCAAAATTGGTGAAGGCACTTTTTTTTAAAAAGAGAAAGTAGGGGACACTTAAATAAACACTCCAGTTCTCTCAGAAATGTGCCTTACCTCTTTGGAGGAGTTTCAAAGTTGGACCTTGCACTGATTTACATTCAGGAGCTTATAAAAGGATTTAGTGTGCCTTGAACTCACAGAGCCAACGTTTATCATTTTTTCCCTCAATTAACATTCAAGTTAATATGATAGTAAGGAAGATATTATTCCCCCATCTTTCTCTTCTTCCCTCATTTGTTCTCGTTTTTCTTCTTTTGTCACCCCTCTTCTTCCTCTTCCAAATCCCAGCATTGCCATTTGGGGCAACTTGTGGAACATTTCTGTGCTGTCCAGAGTCACAAGCTCATCAGTGGTAAAGCCAGGTCTGGAACCTCTACCTCTACACCTCACTTCTAGTTCTTTCCCACTAAATCACAGTTAGACATGAGGGCAAAGTAGATATCAAGTCACACACTTCAGATATTGCAAAGCAGTATATGGTGGTACCACTCTCAGAAACAGGGAGGCTGCACAGGGAAACTTTGAATGCCAACAAGTTGACAGAACAAGCTTAAATCAGCTGTGCGTGTGGTCTTATTGCTTATTTCCTCTTTGCTTTTCCCTTCCCTCTTCTTTTCCCAACTTGAAAATTGGAGGAGTCGAGACATTAGAACACCTTAGTAACATATTTACTTTACACAGCCAAAAATCTTTCCACTAATTCTTAAGCTGTCCTTAGGGTCTGAGCATAGGGTGGCATCCTGGAGGGGTCAACTCCTGATGCAGCTCAGAAAGCATACCAATCCATGTGGGTACTGAGAGGATGTGGGACAACCTGGCCTCTACAACGCCATGGTACTATCTGTGTGGTGATGGCAAGATTTGTCATAGAGCAAAAAGTGCCATCTTCTCTCTATCATCTCAGTGAAGTCATATACTCTCAGCCTTAACATGAGCCAGCTCCTGTTCAAGTGCTTCCTGTATTTTGACTCACTCAGTCTTTTTTTTTTTTTTTGGAGTTGGAGTCTCACTCTGTCACCCAGACTGGAGTGCAGTGGCCGCTCCCGGCCACCGCAGCCTCGACCTGCTGGGCTCCGGCGATCCTTCCACCTCAGCCTTCTGAGTAGCCGGAATTACAGGTGCGCGCTACCACGCCC
>CAUYQG010189903.1:0-10315 GCA_963574415.1 Tarsius wallacei | reverse complement strand
CTGTTTTGATTACTGTAGCCTTACAGTAAAGTTTGAAGTCTGGAAGTGTGATACCTCCTGCTTTGTTTCTTTTGCTAAGGATTGTTTTGGCTATTCATGGTCATTCATGTTTCCATATGAATTTCTTTTTTTTTTTTTTTTTTGAGTTGGAGTCTCACTCTGTCACCCAGACTGGAGTGCAGTGGCCGCTCCCGGCCACCGCAGCCTCGACCTGCTGGGCTCCGGCAATCCTTCCACCTCAGCCTTCCGAGTAGCTGGAACTACAGGCGCGTGCTACCACGCCCGGCTAATTTTTGATTTATTGTAGAGATGAGGTCTTGCTTGCCCAGGCGGGCCTCGAACCCGCGGGGTCAGGCAATTCACTCACCTCAGCCTCCCAAAGGCGCGGGATTACAGGCTGAGCCACCGAGCCCGGCATGAATTTCTTTATTGTCATTTTCAGGTCTGAGAAGAATGATGTTGGTAACTTAATGGGTATTGCTTTGAATCTGTAGATTGCCTTTGGTAGGATGGACGTCTTAACAATGTTGATTCTTCCCATCCATGAGCATGGGATATTTTTCCATTTGTTTGTGTCTTCTTGGATTTCTTTGAGCAGTGTTTTGTAGTTCCCATTGTAAAGGTCTTTCACTTCTCTGGTTAGGAAGATGCCGAGGTATTTCATTTGTGTGTGTGTGTGTGTGTGTGTGTGTGTGTGTTTATTGTGAATGGGATTGTGCTTTTTATTTGGGTCTCTGCCTTCTTGTTCTTGGTGTATAGGAATGCAACTGTCTTTTGCATATTTATTTTGTACCCTGAGACTTTACCAAAGTCCTTTATCAGTGCAAGCCGGTTTTTGACAGATTCTCTTGGACTTTCAAGGCTAGGATCATATCATCAGCAAAGAG
This sequence comes from Tarsius wallacei, assembly GCA_963574415.1. NCBI lineage: Eukaryota > Metazoa > Chordata > Mammalia > Primates > Tarsiidae > Tarsius > Tarsius wallacei. The sequence goes on along the minus strand of CAUYQG010189903.1, from coordinate 9,428 downwards.
GGATAACTTGACTTCCTCTTTTCCTGTTTTCTGACTCTTTAATTATGACCATCCCGACCAGTGTAAGGAGATACCTCATTGTAGTAGTGATTTGCATTTCTCTGATGATTTGTGAAGCTGAGCATTTTTTCCTGTTCATTGGCTGCTTGAATGTCTTCTTTTGAGAAGAGTCTGTTCATATATTTTGCCCCCTTTTTAATAGTTTTTTTTTCACGTTAATTCGTTTGAACCCCTTGTACATCCTGGATGTTAGGCCTTTGCCAGATGCATAGCTAAAAACTGACCTACTATACCATCCAGCAATCTCACTTCTGGAATATACCCAGAAGAACATAAATACAAATCAATTCCTCCCCCCAAATACAAAAACAAAACAAACACTCTTATTGTATATTAGACACAATAGGGAGACATCTCCCAGATGGGTAAGAATATCTTTGATTCCCCAAAGGATGATCTGAAGTTGTAAAAGGCTACACAGTTCAAGATTACTAAAAAATACCAAAGTATATATCCCAATTCCTGGACTTTAACTTTGTATATTTAAAGATATTTTCAAACTAATATGATCCATGTGCAAATTAAACCTAGACTATCTTTACATAGCTACCATGGCTGCCACCAAGGATTCAGAGGACAACCAGGTTCATCAAGGATTGAAAGGGGCTGGCAAATATTGACATGATAAGTGGAAAAATGTAAATTAGAAGCAAAGATGTCGGTCAAAGGATGTAGAAGGTAAATATGGAAGTAGATATTGAGGTTAATTAGGTTTGTCTACTTCCAAGCAACCAGCACACACCTCATTATAACTGACAGCGTTAGACTAGAAATCTGTGTGTTAGCAAAATCATTCAAAAGTCTCTAGTTGGCCCCAGGTCCCTGAAAGACAGTGGGAAGATTGTTGGCAGTCAGGAGACGAGGTGATAAACGAACTGTCCCTCAGTCCTCCTCTTAGCTAGTCCCACATCCTTTCCCTGCTCGCTGTGTCTTCTGCCTCTGCATCTGTCACATGGTGCTAGGAAAGTCTAGCTAACCTTGTCGTGGAGAACGTGAGAAAGAGACTGCACATTTTTACAAAACTGGTAAAAACTAGAATTTACTTAAGGCTGATGGAGCTTTTTCAGGATAGGTCATTTTATCTTCACAATAAGTAGGTGGATAAGACCCTATCAGATGCTAGACCCTCTTCATATAACAAATATTTGTAATGCCCTGCTTACTACTAGAAATGACATTCACAGATACTACTACTTTAATACATATGAGACTTTTAAAAAATTATCTTTAGGAAAAGAAAAATAGTTTAAAATCATATAACATGGTCATAAGTCTAATAGAATCAGGAATTGGTTATTTAACTGCCAATGTCATGATCTTTTCAGGATCTTTGAAGTTATTTTTAAATTGAAGACAATTTAAATTAATATTTAGGAATTTTCTAGTGCTATTTTTTTCTTCTCTAAAAATAGAAAAAGTAAAAAATTACTTTAAAACAAAATTATAGTACTCTTTTCTCCCAAGATAAGACTTGCTGTATTGGTCAGCTTTCCTGCAGTAATGAATAACTCCCAATTCTCCATGGCTTACAGCAACACTCACTGCTTACTCATGGTATCAAAGGCTGTGGGTTGCCTACAGCTCTGCTCCAGACTGGCTCAGCTCCAAGTTGCAAATCAGCTGCTGGCCCCACGTGTCCTTTTCCCTCTGGGATTCAGGCTAGAAGGATCATGGGGTATGCTATTCCCAAAGCAGAATGAAAAGTCCAGAAAGATGCTGACAACTCATGACGCCTCTTAAAACTTCTGCTTGAATGATCTACACATGGTCACATGGTAGAGATCAGAGAAATATAATCCTCCTGGAGGGAAGGGGAGGGGCACAACGGCAAACTACAAAGTAATCTACCACAGCCAACCTCAGTTCCAGCGTGGACAATGGACTGGAGCTGGCATATAGAAAAACTTGTTTGCCATCTTTCTTGAGATCAAGGGTGGCAAGTTCAACCATTATTAGGAAGTGGTGAGAACCATGACAAAGCCAAGAGGCTATACCACATGTAAAGGAGCACCCACTGGAAGCCCCACTGAGTGGTACGATGTGCAAATAAACGCCCAAGGCTAAAGATCTCTTGGGAGAACTCAGAAAATCTGACGTGTATGAAAAACCTCCTGATTTTTAAAAATTTGACAACTATTTTCATTAAAAATAATACTATTCTTCAGGTCAAACAAAACCTCTAAAATCCAAATTTGGACAACTTACATAGCTCACTGCAGCCTCCATATTCTGGGCTCAGGCAATTCTTGCATCTCAGCCTCCCAAGTAGCTAGGGCCACAGGTGCAGGCTACCATGCCCAGCTAATTTTTTGTAGAGATGGGGGACTCCCTTTGTTGCCCAGGGTGGTCTTGATCTCCTGGCCTCAAGGAATTCTCCCATCTCAGCCTCCTAAAGTGTTAGGATTATAGGCATGAGCAATCACACCTGGCCTAAAAGTTTTTATCTTTATTCTCCGTGTTGGGGAAACACTTGAGATGTGGCAAACAAAGCAGGGACATAGCTGTTCCAGTAAGGGAGATGAACAGATTTTTTTTTCTTATGTGTTTCCCTGACTCAGAGTCACTAGACTCCATTAATTGGCTCAGGGCTCAGGTCCTGGTCTCACTTGTGGTCTTCTGTTTTCCTGTCCTGGGCTTGGCTCTCTAAGTGCCATCTCCCAAGGGAAGCCTTTCAGGCTGATTGACTTAAAAATCAGAGCTCAGATGGCAAAAGAAGAGGAGAATAATAAGGAAAGAGATTGCTCTCATTTGCCTCTTTAAATTTTAATATGGAGTGTGATTTGTTAACATGGAGGAGGTCCCGAGGTAGTGAGGGGCATCAATAATTCAGCAGAGGCTGTCAGGCTGCAAATAGCCCCTTGGTGCCAGCTGATGCTCCTTGTTGTGCCATGGGCTACTCTTCCAAGCTCTAAGAGAAAGGTCAGGTTTTCATCACCCTGTTCCAGACCTGTTCCAGACCTGTCTTTCCTCTACCCCAGTTACTAATGGAACTGGAAACCACGCAGGGACCCAGAGGTTAACAGTCCACAGTGCTCAGCTGATTTCAGGTTAAACACTAAAGTTCCCTGAGGAAAACGGTGGGTTCAGGAGTTTCTCCCTCGGCAGGATCTTGAGTGTTAATGTTACTTCCTTATCAGATGCCCTTAATGCCCAGGATTTTTTAATCATGATTGTTCCCACCTCACCCTGCCCCCCGAAACAAATGTTACTTCTTTCTGTTCACCAGACTTGTTTCTCCCCTTCTTCAAAACCAAACTCAAAACTCACCCAAACCTATTAACTGACTTTCCTGAATGATTGTGCTTCTTGGCAGTGGGGCACAGTGGTGACAGAGTCTCTCCTTGACCAAATTTTAGTCAGGCTCCTTTGAATCCTCTTCCAAACTAGACCTTGACTTTTGGACTTCCATGTCCACCTTTGCATAACCCAGTTTCAGCAAGAGTCCTGTCAAGTTGGTTGGCCAGGATCTCTCACCCTCAATAGTCAGTCATCCTCAGTATCTGACCAAATTCTTATCCCCAGGGAATATAGGATGCCCCTGACCTGTTTGCCTTCAGCAAAAATCGTGTTAGTTCAGCAAAGAATCACCCTTCCCTCTTATGTCCCCATACCCTGTTTCTTGGCTTGAAAGTCTCGCTTTCTCTTGTATTTGAAATTGAGCACAATCTGTCTCCTCTACTCCTAAACTCCATTGCAGCAGTCCTTACGCCAGTTCTTGAGTAAAGTCAGCCTTACTGTCTTAACAAGTACCACAAATAACTTTTTCCTCTAACAATATTTAGAGCTCGAATCACATAAATCCAAACACCTCTTTCCACAAGATAAATGACCTTGGACAAGTTTCTGACCTTTGCACTTCAGTGCTCTCATCTTTAAAACTGGGATAAATTAGCTGGGCATGGTAGTGTGCCCCTGTAGTGTGCCTACTTGGAAGGCTGAGGTGGAAGGACCACTGGAGCCCAGCAGGTTGACGCTGGGGTGGCCATGAGCATGCCACTGCACTCCAGCCTGGGTGACAGAGTGAATCTCCAACTCAAAAAAAATAAAATAATAAAAAATAAAACAGGGATAAAATTAAGAATCAAATAAGACAGCACTTGAAAATGTATTACAATTGTTATGACAACTTTTTGAAGAGATTTCCTGTTCTGTCCCCTTCCCCACCTACCTGTTGCCATATCAGGCAAGCTATCCCATGGGTGGGAGCACCAATGACACTGCTACTGTTTTTAACCATGAGTAATAGAAATACAGGAAATTGAAGTCAACCAAATGGTATGATGGGCTGCCTTAAGCCTCTGTCCTAAGAAAATGAGAGATAACCAAATTCAGAATATCAACACACTCAGCTTTCTTTGGAAGGTACACCAAAGTATTGGCCACAAAAGACAAGAGCAGCATCCAGAAGACAGTCACTTCCCATCATCTGTTGCACGGACAGGGCTTTGAAGTCCACAGAGCTTCCCCACACAGCAGCAAAGGCCCAAGAACCTGGGGAGTGCAGGAAAGGGGCAAACATTAACCCAGTGGGTTTGGCTTAATATGCCACACCGGCTGGAATAGATTTCATAAAATAATAGCAGTTGATGGTATTAGGCAGCAGGAGGCCTAGAAAATGCTGTTCAATTTTTTTTTTCATAAAACAAAGTGTTAAGACAATAATACTGTGATGAGGAAAGTTTTGCTCTTGACAAAAGACATCTCTCCCTCCCCCACTCCGCGTTTCTCAGTCACTCACTTGGGAACAGGAAACAGAAGTAAAGCTGGGCATGAGGGTAGAGTGAGCAGAAACACTTGTCCCTTAGAGCAAGGTAAAAGTTATCTTGTCTATAGTTATAATAATTTTATCTTTTATATTGTAATTTCCTTGGGTTAATTCAGTGCTTTAGGAAAGTTTCACGTTCCTATGCCACTTTGAGAAATGGTGTCACATAAAACAAAGTGATGGAGGAATATCAGAGAGAGATTTCTTTTCCCTCATTCATACCTTCACTGGCTCCTTGGCCGAGGAAGCAGACTCTTACACATAGGCCTGGGATTTCCAGGCAGTGAGTGGTAAGGAGATATCTGGTGGCCAATTGCAGAGCTGATAGTGGCAGCTAGAAATCTCAGGAAGACATAAGATAAACCCTGTTCTGTCCCAACCTATGTCATGGGAAGATGACCAACACAAGGAGTAATGGGTTTAGGAGGAAAGGGAAGAGCAGACAGGTGATACTTGGGTTATACATTCATAGTCATAAAAAGAAAATCTATATATGAAAGTTAAAATAAGTATGATCTGAACGCATAATGATTTTGGACTTTAAATATAGTGACTTTTACTTTTCTCTGGAAAGTCTTCTCTCTTTAGAACTATTTCTACGGTCTGTCACAGGACCTACAATTTCACTAAGAAGTGGCATTTTTTTTAGTTTACAAAGAACTTGTACCTGGAAAACAGTACATCTTGTTTTTGACAAACAACAAATATGAGTGATGGTGCCAATCTCTCAAAGCGGCTCCATGCATCCATCTCTTCTCTTGCTACTTTATTTGCATTTCTGCCATCTTCTTCCTAGGCTAGTACAATAGCCAAAGTGGTTTCTACTAAAGGCTAGTCCACATCCCACTCTCATGCTTCCAACTTTAAAAGATGTCTAGAGTCCTCAGGAAAAAGGCCAAATGGAATAAAATGGACCACAGAAGTCCCTACCTACTTCTCCAGACTCATAACACCACCATCATCACCCTCATTCTGTGAACTGGTTGTAGTTCCTCTCCTTTGGCCAAGCCTCTGCACCTGCAGCTCCATCTGACCAGGGTGCCCTTCCTATTCTACCTCACCTGGACAAGTCCTATAGAGGCTCATGGTCAGGATATGGTTGTGTGGGACTCTGCACACTACATGTCATTCACTATTGCTGTAGTTATGGCTGGTTCATTGTCCATATCTCCCATTAGATTGCATATTCCTTAGAGATTGTGTTTATTTATGTCTCCCTAGCATCTAGGCATGGCATAAAGTAGGTTCAGAGTAAATTTTTCATGAATAAAAGCATCATTTTGATAAGGAAACTAAGGATCAAAGGAGTTTGGGGCTTACTCAAGGTCACACAAGTTATTATTACTCAGATCAAACAGCAACTGCAGTTTTATTAGTTGACATTAGTCTTCTCTCCCTAAGCAGGACATAAAACCCTAGTTATGAGAATATGTTTTTCTATAAGACAAAAGATCCATAATTGGAGTTAACAAAGATGTGATAAATTGAAAGACAGTATCTGCAGCACATATATCAGGCAAAGGATTAAGAGTCGTACTGTCTAAAGAGTACCTGTAAGTCAATAACAAAGAAGATCATCAATCATGTATAAAAATAAGGAAATATAAACATCCAATTTGTAGATAAGTAAATAAGCACTGAAAACATCCCCAATCTTAAAAACAGAGTGATGATAATTTTTCGTTCATCAAATTACTAAAAATTAGAAAGATTGATAAAGTCTAGTGCTGGTGAAGGTAAGGAAAGATAGGTTTTCTTTTATAGTGATAACAGAATTGTAAATTGAAAAAGCTTTTCGAGCCAGGTGCAGTGGCTCACTCCTATAATTCCAGCAGCTGGGGTGCCTGAGGCAGAAGGATTCTCTGAGACCAAGAGTTCATGACCAGCCTAGGCAACACAGAGAGACCCCATCTCTAAAAAAAAAAAATGTTTGAATCATAGTCAGATGTGGTGGCACATTCCTGCAGTCCCAGCTACTTGGGAGGCTGAGGCAAGAGGATTGCTTAAGCCCAGGAGTTTGAGGCTGCAGTGCCACTGCACTCCAGCCAGGGTGACAGAATGAGACCCTGACTCTAAAACATAATAGTAATAATAAGTAACAAAACCAATATTTTTTTTAATAAAAAGCTTTTTGTGTGTGTGAAAGCTTATTTTTTTTATGAACGCCATAGCCATTTTAATTATCTATCGGATCTTTTAAACATGCATTATCCAGAACCCAGTATGTTAATTTTCTGTGACTCTATAAAAATGATTACCAATTTAGTGGCTTAACACAGCACAAATTTGTCATCTTACAGTTCTGTAGTTCAGAAGAATGAAGTGGATCTCACCAAGCTAAAATCAAGGCATTGGTAGGGTTGTGTTCCCTTCTGGATCCTCTAGGGGAAACCTGTCTCTTTGTCCTTTCCGATATCTACAGCCTGCCCACATTTCTTGGCTCATGGCCCCTTCCTCCATCTTCAAAGCCAGCAAGATCAGGCAAGTCCTTCTCACTCTGCCATCTCTTTGGTTCTGTATTTTAATGCCCTCTTCCAACTTTAAAGACCCTTGTGATTATATGGGGCCCACTTGGATAATTGCCCTATTGTAATGTCATCCAAGTAGGAAAGCTCATTCCACCTGCAGTGTTAATTTCCCTTTGTCATGCAATCTAACATAATCACAGGTCCCAGGGATTAGGATGTAGACATATGGAGGAGCATTTCTCTACCTGCCGCACCCAGCAATTCCAGTTCTAGGAATATATCCTACAGAAATACACATATGTATCCAAAAAGTATAATCAAAGATTTTTTTTTGCAGTAGTGTTTCTAATAGTAAAGAAAAGAAAAAAAAACTATCCATCAAAAGTGGAATAATTACATCAACCTGCATTTGCTAATTGTATGTATCATCTTGAATGGGCCAAAGGGTGCCCAGATATTTGGTCAAACATTATTCTGGGTGTTTCCGGGAAGGTGTTTTTGAATGAGATGAACATTTACATTGGTAGACTAAGCAGAATGACCTCCATATCGGTGGGTCTCATTCCATAGTTGAAGGCCTGAGTAGAACAAAAGGTCTGCACCTCTCCTGATTATGACAGAATTTTTCCTGCCTGATGGCCTTTACAAGACAGAATTTTTCCCTCCTGATGATCTTTCCTGCCTGATGGCCCTTTTCCCTGCATTTAGATTAAAACTGAAACCTTGGCTCTTTCTGGTCTCAAGCCTGCTGGCAGTTGGACTAAACCATCCCATTGGCTCTCCTGGGTCTTCCGCTTGCAACTCACTCGGAAGCTCTTGGGGTTTGCCAGTCTCCAGCATTGCATGAGCCAATTTCTTATAAAAAATCTCTTTATATATAATATCTTATTGGTTCTGTGTCTCTAGGGAACCCTGAGTAATCATCCTGTTTTTTAAAAAATTGCAGCCATTAGAAACAAGAAGACAGAGCTGTCTTGTTTCATGTGGAATGTAGAAGGAGCTTCATGGGATAGAGTTATGTTAAAAAGGAAAGTGAATAGTACGATATAATGTGTATAAAATTAAAAGGGACATTTGTAAATACATACATATCTATAAATAAATGTACAGAAAAGAGTCTGAAGGATGCATATTGGACTCATAATCATGATTTTCTCTGAGGCTGGGAGTGGAACGAGGGCTGGGTATCAAAAGGGTTTTTCATGTGTATTTCACTTCAATTATTTGGATCTCTTAAAATGAGAAAGTGCATATTAACTATTTGAGTGATTTCAAAAAACTAGAGTAATCAAAACTCAACACAAAAATCCATTCATCTGTGTGCAGGGGAATTTTTCCAGTTAACCAAATTGAAAAGAAACTGGTTTAAAAACTGCAATACCAACATACGAAATTACAGCCAGGAAGGTTCCTCTCTGTTGATTGGAATGCCCATATCCACTATCAAGAGAATTTTTTTTATTACAAACCCATATTCACTATCATGAGAATTTTTTGTAATAACAAATGTGAGAAATCAAATTAGTGAACAGAAGGGATTTGTTAAGCATGAAATTGGAGCACAGGATGTCAGTTGTCCTTGAGGGATGTTTTATTGTAACTGAGGCTTTAACTCCAATGAATTATCCAATTGACCCCAATACTTGGGCCCCTAGACACAGTCTCTCATTCTGATAATAGCTGTTTCTCTCTGCCTTGAAGAGTCACTTGAGAATCACTGCAATCCCTCACTCTCTCACTGTCATTTTGTGACTCTACAGTAGATCCATTTTTCCTGTTAGCACAAGGCATTGCGCCATGCCCACTCTTTTCTTTATCAGATTCCATCAGAACCATCTCCCATCTCTTCTGTGCTATTAGTTTCCTGGCCATGTGCAGAAGGTCAATTGCATTACCCCAGTAAACACAGACTAGAGGAGGTAACCTCAGAGGCATTTTCTGCTAGACAGTTAAGTCCATTCTTAGTTGGGCTTTTTTTTTTCTTCTCATTATTTAATATTTTTTATTGTGATATTGTGGGGTACAGTTAAGGGTTAGGTACACAAATATGCCTCGTTCAGGCACCCTTGTTGATAAGAAGTGTCCCCCCATCCCTAGACAGGTATTTACTACCATTAATCCCTTCCCCTATCCCT
>CAUYQG010189900.1:0-10848 GCA_963574415.1 Tarsius wallacei | reverse complement strand
GCTTCTGATAGACATTTTAACCATCATCCCAGGTGATACTGATGAGGGGTGTGGGGGGTGTCCATGAGTTCCCACACTTAAAAACATATGTTTAAGTCATCTTTGGAATTGCCCTGGCTGGGCTTAATCTAGTAACATGATCTTAATACTTTGTGGGGGGAATTATTCATAAATTGCAAGAGTTGTGATGATAAAACCAAGGTAGAGAACAAAATACTATGGGCCATTTGGATTCTACACCGACTAAATCAGCTAATATTCTGATCATATAATGTGTAAACATGGACTTCCTCCCTTATTCACAAGTGGAATGAAAAGTCTACTTTTTCGCTATGTATACTCTTTTGAACACCTCACCACTGTAACTCCTTCAATAACATCCTATGACTTCCTGGTTAAACAACACACTGGCATATTCAGGGACTTCCTTCCTAAATTCCTCCAGCCTCTTCCCTCAAACCTTCCCTTGTATTCTATCAAAATATGTCAATCCCCGCCTCCATTCATGTCAGTTACATGTCATGTCAGTTACAAAGTTCTAATGCAAATGCTCTCTGCTTCCCTCTACAACTGCCCCAATCACTACCTGCAGGGATGTCTTCACCATTCCTCTCTGCTACCTAAATCCTACCTGGATGCCAAGGCCTGGCTCCAGCTTCACTGCTCCTGCACTGGGTTCTCCTTTGCCTTCTAGATGCATTCTCCATGTTTCTGCTCTGTGTCCTGGGAGGCTGACTTATACAGGAGGCTGACTTTCAGGGACCATATTATCTGAGCTCTGTTGCCTTCTGGCTTCTATCAGTGGTACTCTCACGGCCACCACAGCCTCGAACTGCTGGGCTCAGGTGATCCTTCCACCTCAGCCTTCCAAGTAGCTGGAATCACAGGTGTGAGCCACCTCACCCAGCTAATTTTTTGATTTATTGTAGAGACAAGGTCTTGCCATGTTGCTCAGGCTGGTCTCAAACTCCTGAGCTTAAGCAATCCTCTCGTCTCCGCCTCCCAAAGTGCTGGGATTATAGGTATGAGCCACTACACTGCCGGGAGCCCTCTGGTTTGGGAGTAGTAGATCAGAGGAGCATCCCTGAGGACAGAGAGAAGGAATTTCTCCTAAATTCCTCAAGAAAAGAGTATTAATGTGCAACAATAGCAATGAGGGCAGTATAAAGCAGCTGAACCCAGAGAAAGAGCTGGGACCAGTCTCAGGTAAGGGGGCAATAGACCAGGAATGTGTGAAATGAAGGACATCTCAGTGATAACACAGGGTCAGATCTAGTAGCATGATAATACTCATCCCAGTTGCCTGTTCCCAGGCAGTCACGATCTGGGAAGCAAAGGTCACTAATTCCTTCAACACACTTAATGTGTATGTATCGAGTGCTTAGGCACAATGCAGAGTGCCCTTTGCACACACTGTCTCACTGAATCTAACTCCTCTGTAGGATGGGGATAATTTATTAGCCCCATGCCACAAGTGGGGAATTAAACTCCATCAGATTTGGTAACATTTTCAAGGTCACACAGCTGGGAAATGGCAGAGCTGGAACTCAACCCAATTTTGTCTCACTATAAAACTCATTTCTTAACCACTCTGTATGTTTAGTCCTTGTCCCTTAGGGACTAAGAGTCTAGTGAGTTAAGTAAACCACCTCTTGGTCATGATCTACCTTCCCAACTAAGTAATAAGACACCCAGGGACAGAGATTGTGTCTTGCTCCAACAATGTCTTGGACTCCTATTTATTGGCTTAGCCCTGAGATCTCAATAAATTGTTTTGATGCTGATGAAAATGACAGCATTGATTCAACTATCAATCAGCAGCCAGATGTCTGAGGATTAATCCTTTGTAATGCTAAGAGTCTAGAGCTGCTAACCAGAAATGAATAAATGAACAAATGATATTAAAAAAAAACAAACAGGGAAAGCTTGTTTCTGTCACTGAAGTTCCATGTATTCCCAGGCCTACTTCTTAAATCTGTACTCATTGACAGAGAAAAGAACAATATCACAACAAATTCTTGCATCTGATTGATTGTGACCACATTTATTGTGTAAATGAATGGTTAGGATTACTGAGAGGAAACACACACACACACACACACACACACACACACACACACGCCAGTCTTCCTAGTTTCTTTTACTGTAGGAAGAATGGAGCAGCAGAATGCTACCTAAAATTGACAGCAACCACTGTCAACTCAGTTATGAGTCAACCTCATCTAAAAACTGGGAAAGTTCATAGCCTGTCTCCATGCAAGATTATAACTATAATAGATAGCCTTTCTCCAAAGCCAACAAGCAACATTTACTCTTCATCTTGAGACCTTTAGAGGAGTCTTGACAGCCCTTAGATTCTTTTCCATAGCTTAATATCTCTTACTACTAGAAAACACTTTATCTGCATCCAACTTAAATCCCCCTCAAGCTATTTAAACCTACCACCTCTTTTTTTTAAGCACAAAATAGACCCCATCTGCTTCTCAATGCCATGTAATAAATATAATTTGAGGTTAATAAATCCACCCTCAGGCAAAATAATTCCCCTCTCTTTGATACTTTCTCCTGAGTTTTATGAATGCAGCTTTTCTTCAAGGCTCTCTAAATGTGAGACTGTCTGGCAGCAGGGTTTAGCAGAACACCAGATTAGAAATGTGGAGATAATCAGCTCTGCCACTTACTGGCTTTGTGACTTTGGGCAAATCAATGACTCCCTGGGCCTCTACCTCCTATAAGAGGAAAAGGATGATGTCTCCTGTGTGGGAATACGGGAAGGGGAAGGAAAGTCAGATTCTTACAAGCTATCTCTGAGTTATATATAATAGATTCTTAAAAAAAAAAAATGAAGCAGACTTTATATTTAAAGTTCCCAGGTCTTCTATTTCTAACTTAAAATGCTTAATGAAATCAGTTGTTTATATTTGTGTACAAACTCACCCACCAAAAGGCTCCCTACCGTCTCCTACCCCATGGGTGTGGTGGTTGCATGAGGAGTTTGTTAGATGTGGCTTCACAGAGTCCAAAGGGATGCTGGACTTTGTGGAATAGAATAAAAAGCATGCAATGGTACACCTGTCTCCAGGTGTAATGGAAATTTCTGGAATGTTACATACATATACACACACACACAAACTGTGAAGATTGATCATCTGCAGCACCCAGGATCTTTTCTTCATATGCTTCTGAAATGCTCAAATTTTTTACCATGATCATATTACTTTTATAATCATAAATAAACCACTCCTACCAACATAATAAAAAGACTAGTTGGAAATTGTCAGTCTAGATCTAGGGCTACCCTGCCATAATAGGAATAAGACAGCACAGATTTCACATTTCACTGCCACTGTTCAATCCACATTTGCTAAGCAGTCACCATTCAACAACGCTTATTAATCACATACTAAGTCCTGGCATTATACTAGACCACAACTGGTGACCATGTTGGCAACCTATCCCATGAGCCAGTTCTAGCCTATGACCTGTTTCCATAAATTAACTGTTTTTGGAACACAGTCATATACATTCATTTGTGTGTTGTCTGTGACTGTTTTTGTGCTAAAACTGCATAATTAAATGGCTCTGACAAAAAATACATTGCCCGCAAAACCTAAAACATTTACTATTTAGCACTTTACAAAACAAGTTTGCTGTCCCTGTGTTAGACAATGAGAATTCAATTGTGAGCAACAATAGTCCCAGTCCCTACCTTCACAGAACTTAGAGTCTAGTTGGGTGGCACTCAATTAGTCACACAAATGAATGTATAATTGCAACATACTAGCAAAGAAAGGTGTGTTTAGTGCTTCTAGAGAGTGTCATGGGCAGTTGACCTAGTTGGGAAGATCATGGAAGGCAAAAAACACCAGCAGGTAAACCTATGGTCCTATGAAGGGGGAGAATGTGGACATTTTTAAAAGAAAAAAAAAGGCTGGATGCGGTGGCCCAAGCCTATAATCCCAGCACCTTGGGAGGCCGAGGCAAGAGGATTGCCTGAGCCCACAGGTTCGAGACTAGCCTAGGCAACATGTTGAGACCTTGTCTCTATAATAAATCAAACAATTAGCCAGGCATGGTAACATGCACCTGTAGTTCCAGCTACTTGGAAGACTGAGGCAGAAGGATCGCCAGAGCCCAGCAGGTCGATGCTGGGGTGGCTGTGAGCAGCGTGTCACTGCACTCCAGCCTGGGCAACAGAGTGAGACTCTGATTCCAAAAAAAAGTGACTGGACTCGGTGGCTCAGCCTGTAATCCCAGCACTTTGGGAGGCCGAGACAAGTGGATTGCCTGAGGTTGAGGGTTCGAAGCCCACCCGGGCAACTTGGCAAGACCTCGTCTCTACAATAAATCAAAAATTAGCCGGGAGTGGTAGTGCGTGCCTATAGTTCCGGCTACTTGGAAGGCTGAGGCGGAAGGATCACTGGAGCCCAGCAGGACAAGGCTGCGGTGGCCAGGAGCGTGCCACTGCACTCCAGTCTGGGCGACAGAGTGAGACTCCAACTCAGAAAAAAAAAAAAAAAGTAAGCAGGAAGAAGCCAAAGAGGCCAGAGTTAAAGACCTACAAGGTGGGTGACACCAGATAAAGCTAGAATGGGACGAGGGGACAGACCATGCAGAACACTTGTAGACCTCGATAAGTTCTGTCCTCATCTGAAGAGAAATGGGTAATCCTGAAGGATTTCTAAAGAGGCCAAGGGAGACACAATGATATGAGTGTTTTGAGAGGTTTCTTTAACTTCACAGTGAAGAAAGGCTGGAGCAGAACCAGGTAGAATTGGTTAACCAATCAGAAAGCTGCTTTGCAAAGACTTAGATAAGTGATGGAAGCTTGGGCCTCTGAGTATAGACCATAAGTCTGTACAGGACTGTCCACTGAGGTGCAGAAAGTAAGATCATCAACTGTCCCAAATGGTCCATGTCTATGAAGGAGATGTGTCTGATGCCATGATGGGTATCATGGTTTCAGACATAAGAGAGATATCCAAGAATGAGAAAAAACTTTTTTTATGGTTCATGAACTTGACTTTCCTTTTCCCTTGCTTCTGTGTGTCCTGAAACCATTGTGCATGCCCAATCTTTCAGAAACATCAACTGCAGCTATTTCTTTATGTGGCCCCTCTTCAGTCATACACCCTGGTCCATTCAATCAACAAATCTGATTTGGATCAATTCCTTCCCTTCATTATAAATACTAAGACAACAGCAAGCAGATTTCCTGAAACCAATGCTGCCATCTCACAAACACATGGGGAAGGCACATTTACCAAGCTGCACTGAAGTCAGGATATGAGGACAAAGGGAAGAATTTGGCCAGGCACAGTGTCTCACACCTGTAATCTCAGCACTTTGGGAGGCAGAGGCGAGAGAATTGCTTGAGCTCAGGGGTTCAAGATCAGCCTAGACAACTTGGCAAGACCTCGTCTCTACAATAAATCAAAGTAGTTCCAGCTACTTAGAAGGCTGAGATGGAAAGATTGTCTGAGCCCAACAGGTAGAGGCAGCGGTGGCCATGAGCATGCCACTGCACTCCAACCTGAGTGACAGTGAGACTCTGACTCAAAGACAAAAAAGGAAGAATTTGCAAAAGTGGAGGGCTTCAGGTTACTAAACAGTCATGAAGGAAAAAAAGAAATTTCTACACCTTCAAGGAGTTGGATGTTCTGAATAAGAGCAAAGTTCTTCTCCTGGTTCCAAAATAGGGCTTATTGCATTACCAGGTTAGTAAGCTTCCACATGTGCTGTGTTCTGTCGGTTTTCCTCCCATGGTGGGGGAGCCAAGCTGACTGCATAGAAAGGGCTCCTGAACTGACTGAGACTGGAAGATGGATGAGTGGGTCCTGCTGCCTCTGTTCAAGAGTTGGAGCTCCAAAGGGCATAATCGGCTTGCACTCCTTCACCCCAGGGCAACTGGCAATTGGTCAGGAGCTGGGCCCTCAGGCTCATGTGCTACGTCCAACCCAACAGCCTCCCTGGCAGCAATGGCCCCAGATCCCCAGAGGTGCAAGACCCTACCCCCTACCCTCTTATCTTTGCCACACTCATTGAGACCCAGGGAACAATACCTTTTGCTCAAAAGAATTAACACTGTTTTTAGATGATCCATTTCCCTCAGTCCCAACCTGGTGGTGCCCTATGGGAAATATCAGCTTGCATTAGGACCACAGGAAGTGCTCAAGATGTATTAGAATACAATAAGATGGCCGGGTGCCCGTGGCTCACACCTATAATCCCAGCACTTTGGGAAGCCAAAGTGAAAGGATTATCTGAGCCCACGGGCTCGAGATCAGCCTGGGCAACTTGGCGAGACCTCATCTCTACAATAAATCAGAAAAATTAGCTGGGCATGATGACACATGCCTGTAGTTCCAGCTACTTGGAAGGCTGAGGTGGAAGGATTGCCTGAGCCCAGCAGGTTGAGGCTGCAGTGGCCATGAGCATGGCACTGCACTCCACCTGGACAACAGAGCAAGACTCCACCTCAAACAAACAAACAGACAAAAGAATAGAACAGCAGCACCTTCAGCCCAATGCAATATTTAGCAAACTGTAATACATCCCTGCAACAGGCACAAAGGTTCACTGGAGGCGGTAAGTCTATGACATTCATTGACATATGACTGTAGGGCTGGGAACATGCCCTGCTCTACAAAATTCTAATAACGAACATATGAACTTTCAAAAGAGGAACTTCATTCAAGTGCATTCAACAGGAGTTCACCCAACATTCTAACAGGTTTGGTAACAGAGGGAGCTCCATGTGTGCTCTGGTATCAGGCCACTCAGGTTCAATCCCAGCCCTGCCTCTTCTTAGCTATGAGAATATGGAACAGTAATTTTACCTCTCTGTAGCTCAGTCTCCTCCTCTGCCTAAGGAGAATAATATCAGCACCTATTTCCTATGGTGGTTGCGAGGATTAAGTGAGATTACATGTGGAACAAAAGTAAAAAAAGACAGGAAAAGCACCTGCTACATGATAAGCACCCAGTGAACTCTAGACCATGGTTACTTGAAGCTCAACTGAATGCCTAGATCCAAAACCAAATTCCTTTTCCCCTCAAAGCTTTATTAAGTTATAACTAAAATACAAAAACAAAAATCAAAAAAAATTATTGCGCACAATTTGATGAATTTGAACATACGCAACACGCATGATACCATCACCACAATCAAGGTAACAGACATATCCAGCACTTCCCAAAGTTTCCTTGCATTCATTTTTTTAAATGTGTGTGTGTGTTAAGGACATTTAACATGGGGTCTACCCTCATAGCGCATTTTGAAGTACACACTACAGTATTGTCAACTATAGACACTATATTGTACAGCAGATCTTTAGAACGTATTCGCTTAGTATAATTAAAACTTTATACCCATTAAACAACAGTTCCTCTTTTCCCTACCCAAATATGAAAACCTGAAATCTTAAATGCTCCAAAATCAGAAATTTTTGAGCACTGATATGACACTCAAAAGAAATGCTCAAGGGAACATTTCAGATTTTCAGATTTAGGATGCTCAACCAGTAAGTATAATTCAAATATTCCAAAATTCCAAAAAAAAAAAAATCCAAACTCTGCAACACTTCTGGTCCCAAGAATTTCAGATGAGGAAGACTCAGCTGTATTGTATTCCTGTTCCTACGAGCAAGGGTGTGTTCTTGATATGGCCCCAAACCAGCTCCTCCTTTTGTGTCCTCTCCTTACTTATGGCAACTCCATTCTGCTGATTGTTCAAGCCGAAAGCCTTGGAGTCATATGGGACTCTTTCTTTTCTCTCACCCCAAAGACTCTTAGCTCATTCTTCAAAATATTTCCAGAACGACACCGTCACCAACCTGCCACGCACAATGCTACCACCTTGGTCCAAGATACCATTGTCCCTTGTTGGATTGCTGAAAGCTCTTAACTGGTCTCTGCTTCTCTCCTTAATCCCCTAAGTGTGTTCTCAATGCAGCAGCCAAGATAATTCTATTAAAATGTAAGTCAGATCATGTCAAAACCCTATGCTCAGAACCTTGCATGATGGCTTCTCATACAGAGTAAAACCCAAATTTCCTACAAATAGTCCAGAAGGAACTCATGATTTGTCATGCCCCTCTCTACCTCTCCAACCTCATCACCTGCTACTCTCCTCGTGTATCTTTCTCTAGTCACACTGGCCTCTTAGTTCTTCCTCAAACATAAGGCACGTTCATGCCACACGGCCTTTGCACTTACTATTGTCTCTGCCTGGAATGATCTTCCCCCAGATACTTACATGACTGGCATTGTCACTTCCTTCAGGTCTGTACCTAAAAGTCACCTCCTCAGTGATCACTTTTAAAACCTCTCCTTTTCCTTGATATTTTCTTTTTTCTTTTCTTTTCTTTTTTATTTTTTTTTGAGTTGGAGTTTTACTCTGTCACCCAGACTGGAGTGCACTGGCATGCTCCTGGCCACTGCAACCTCACCCTGCTAGGCTCTGGTGATCCTTCCACCTCAGCCTTCCAAGTAGCCGGAACTATAGCATACGCTACCACGCCCGGCTAATTTTTTGATTTATCGTAGAGACAAGGTCTCGCCAAGTTGCCCAGGCGGTTCTCGAACCCGTGGGCTCAGGCAATCCACTCGCCTCGGCCTCCCAAAGCACTGGGATTACAGGCTGAACCACCGAGTCCAGCCTCCTTGATATTTTCTATCTTCCTTGCTTGCTTTTTTCTCCTTGGCACTATTACTGTTTAATAAGGCATGCCTTTTATTATTTGTTTTTATCATCGATTTCCTCTATTAGATATTAAACCCCATGAGAGCAGGCATTTTGACTGTCTGGTTCACTACTCTATTCCCAGGGCTTAGAATAGTGCCTGACACATAGTAGATGCTTGATAAATATTTGTTGACTAAAATGAATTCATCGGCAGAGGTCCAGGGCTAAAGCACTAAGTGTCCCTGCCAAGTGAAGGCCAATCAAAACTTGAGACCCATCATCCCTAAATTTAAAGTGTAGGTCAACTGAAACATAATTTAATTTATATTTTCAAATAAGAGTTCAGCCATCTGTTTATTCTGCAAAATGAAATGGACCCATATTTTCAGTTTTGATTAAAAATGCAAAATACCCTCAGCTCGACCTGTTTTGATTGAGCTACACTTCTGTCCAACATTGGGTCAATAAATGCATGACTGGAATATGAAATGGTGATTCTTTTTTGGGTTAGAGTCTCACTCTGTCACCCAAGCTGGAGTGCAACGGTACTCTCATGGCCATCACAGCCCCAACTTGCTGGACTCAGGCAATCTTTCCACCTCAGCCTTCCAAGTAGCTGGAACTACAAGCGCATGCCACCATGCTTGACTGATTTTTTTTTTTTAATTGTAGAGGAGAGATCTTGCCAAGTTGCCCAGGCTGGTCTCGAACCCCCGAGCTCAGGCAATTCTCTCATCTCTGATTCCCAAACTGCTGGGATTATAGGTGTGAGCCACTGCACTTTGCTCTAAATGGTTCTTCTATCCCTGGTTCAGCCTATGAGTCAGTTTCTTTTTTATTTCTTTTTCCTGTCAATGGTCAAATAGGTATATCAGCAGGCAATGAATTATTGCTATGACAGCCATCAAGTTCTATGGAATGGAAAGGGTAACTAACCATTCAGGCGATATAATACTCATCTTGATTCAAGGAGCAAGACCAGATTACAGGGAAGTGAGTGGTTATCAGCAAGCAAGAGAGTTTATTTTTTTCATGTTTTCACTTTTAGAACTGGCAGTTTAAAAGAAAGAGAAATTTGAAACCCAAAGAATAAAATCTTTATTCCCCAAGGAAAGCTCCATCCAATCACCATGAACTAATAGCTGAGCAAATAGCAATCTGAAGCTGAGATTTTCAGAATGGTTTATCAGTAGCAAAGCCATAAACCATCCAAAGAACTGCAATAGTTCAGTAAAATAAAAATAAAATGACAAATCTAGTCAGCCAGTTTGGATTCTGGAGAGAAAACATTGGCACTTTAACTGTAAACAGTGTGACAGAGTAGAAAAAGAGCCAGGAATTGAGCATTCAAAAGCTTCATGGTTTTGCCATCTAGCAGCTGTGTGACCTTAGATAAGTTACTTACCATCCTGAACCTCAGTTTCCTAAACTATAAAACATAAATCATAATGCCTAGAGTTGTTACACAAATGAGATGAATTAGATTGTGAAGACCTTTCTACATAGTAAGGAATCAATAATGATAGTTCCTTTCCTGGATTGTCCAAATTTAAGTCTGAACAGAAAAGAATAATGTAGATCACTGTCACCACTGGGATGTTTCTGGACAGAATGTTCCTGAAACATTCTGCCAATATAGGGCAAGTACCTTAACTTGATCCTGAGGATGACCTGAGAAACAAATGGAAACACGAAATCCAGAGATGAAGAAAAAGCCAGAGGGAAAGGAGAAAATTTCAATGAAGGATACTATGGGTGACCCCTGTTTTTGCTGTTTGCACCACAGTAAGGAAGAAATTGTGATTGACTGGTTTTGGAACCATTCTTTTGAGTTGGGTGCATCCTGGTCTCACCCAGACCCACCACAACAGACTAGAATATGCTCACGGTTTTGTGACAACATACCTTTTAGTTGCTCAGAAAAGACAGGGTGCAGACATCTTCGGTCCCTGTTTGGTTTGTTTGTTTTATTAATCACCTAAATCCATCCTCCATCCATTCATTCAATCTTTCATTTATTTATTTTATTTTATTTTATTTATTTATTTTTTTTGAGTTGGAGTCTCACTCTGTCGCCCAGACTGGAGTGCAGTGGCCGCTCCCGGCCACCGCAGCCTCGACCTGCTGGGCTCCGGCGATCCTTCTGCCTCAGCCTTCCAAGT
>CAUYQG010189895.1:0-55519 GCA_963574415.1 Tarsius wallacei | reverse complement strand
CTGGGGGACTATGATGCCACACTCACCTAGAGTGTAGGCCCACTCCCAGTCTGTGGGGGGTGAACTTTTCTTCAATAAATCTTTTCTTCTCTCACCTCTGTGTGTCACAATTCTTTGCAATCTACTCGGATCTCTGGGTTGTCAGCACGCACCTCCGGCTTGCCAACCCTGGCAGTGCTGCGCGCCTCCCTGCGTCTCTACACCCTCACCCGGTCCATCCGTATCCTAACATTAGCAGCAGATCTAATACAATCATTTCAATTAAGAGCACTAGGAACAATCCCAGCCCAGTGGAGGATAATTCACATATAGCACCATATATGGTCTGCATAGCAAACAGCAGCCTTAGAATTTAATTGCCATGTCTGGTGCAATGTGGGGCTTAGTAGAGTGGAAGTAGATTTCTTGAAGGATGAAAGACAGAATCTTTTGTCCAAAGTTTGGTAGGCATAGTTGTAAATACTACCACAGTTTTTGCAAGGAAGGTGATGGCAGACTCTTGGATTTAAATAGAAAAGCTTTTTTAGCAGACAGTCAGTAAGTGGAGATGAGGCAACTGAAGAGAAAATATAGACAAAGAATTGAAAATATTAAAACGTAAAATGACAGAATCAAGAGTTTATTTGCCTTTCACTTACTAACTGAATTGCAAAGTGACCTAACACTAGTTTATGAGGAAAGATGTTTGTTATAGAAAAATTTCAACATTCATAATGTGGAATGAATGAGAGAATTAGAAAATCACTATTTTGCAGCCTTTGATGAAATCATTGATTCAGGCAATGCTCATCAATGGGTGAAATCATTAACACATTGATTTTCAAATTTAGTGTGCATCAGAATCTCCTAGAAGACTTGGGAAAACATAGATTGTTGAGTCTCACTCCCAGTGACTCGGATTCAGTATGTTTGAGGTGTGGCCAAGAATGTGCATTTCTGACAGATTTTCAGATGATGCTGAAATGATGCTGCTGATCTGAGGGCTATATTTTCAGAGCTTCTGCATACAATGACATTTTGTTGAGGAAGTTCAGATTGAAAAGATCAGGTGGTACCACCTATGTCTACTCATCAATCACTATTACTAAAGTCAGACAAACAGACATTGTGGGCCTCCAGATGTTACACAAAATGAAGGGCACAGTTCTGAACTTAGGGTTCTCAGAGAAACAGAGGGGTGTGTGTGTATGTAGACAGAGAGAGAGAAAGAGAGAGAGAGATAGAAAGATAGAAAACCGGCACATATGATTGTGGATGCTGGCAAGTTCAAAATCTGCAGGGCAGACCAGCAGAGACCTAGGGAAGAACTGCTGTTGCAGCTGGAATCCCAAAGCAATCTACTGGCAGAATTCTTTCCTCCTCTGGGGAGGTCTGCCTTTTTTCTGTTAAGGTCTTCAGTGATTGGATGAAGCCCACCCACGTTATGGAGAGTAAACTGCTCTATTAAAAGTCTACTGCAATCTCCCCTTAAAAAATGACTTCACAGAAACATCTAAAATAATGTTTGACCAGATATGTGGGTACCATGGTTTAGCCAGATTGGCATATAAAGTTAAGCATCATGCAATCATAAAGCAATCGTGCCAAAAAAGTTGAACCTGAATTTAATTAAGACTCCTGGAGTTAACTCTTTTACATGAAATACAGGACAAAGAGGAACAAATTAAGTGAAAAAACAAGAAGCAGAAGTATTTAAGCTTCTTCTCCATGCCAATGTGATATATTGAAATTGTTAGGACCTTATTGGAACCAATCTATTGTAAAAAACAAGTTTTGAAACAATTGGGAACATTTATTTATGAAGAAGAAATTAGATGATACCAAGAAGTAAAATTGTTAGTTTTAGTAGATATGATTATGACAATTGTAAATTATTATGAAAGTGCCTTTAAAATGCCCTCTGAAATATGTAGGGGTATAATGACAAAATGTCTGGAATTTGCTTCAAAATACTTCAGCAAAGGGGGAAAAACAAGGAACAAAAGAGATAAGTAAAGGAAATGTGAGAAAAGTGTTGAGAATTTTTGAATCTGACATTGAGAATGAGAGTTTCTTTCTTTAGGTTTGATATTTTTCACAATATAATTAAAAAATACCAAAAAGAGTAAATTCTAAGAGGAGCACTTACTCTTCCAGATATAAAAGCATACTGTATGTCTACATAATTAAAACAATGTGGCTTTCCTTAGAGAAGTCAGTAGAAAAATGTGGAATCCAGAAAGAGACATATTCATGTATAAAAATATGGTTTCATTTTGAATCAGTAGAAAAAATATGGATTATACGATAGGTGATGTTTGAACAACTAGATATTCATTTGGAAAATACATTCTAAACAGTAAAGAGCTAAGAAACAGATGTCAAAACTCTAAAACCAAAAGAGAAATTATTGTCAGATTCAAACTTACTTAAATATTTAAGCTGTGAACAATAAAAAATATTATAAAGTATGAGCACAAGAAGTGGAGAAAATTTTAAATTCAGAGGAAAAAATTTGCAAAGATCTGGACAGATAGTTCACAAAAAGAATAACTAAAATATATGAAGATAAATGGAAGATGAATAAACATTTGAAAAAATAGTCAACCTCATCTTTAATCTAATAACTGTAAATTAACCTAATATAGTTTTTTTCGTAGCAGATAGTCAAAAATTAAAAGGCCAGTACTGGATACATACTGATGAGAGTGCAAGGAAATGTGTGGCTTCACATACTGTTGGTTGGAAAGTAAGTTGGTAACGATCTTTTGTTAGGCAACATGATTGCCCCTTTCAAAAATTTTTAAATGAAAACTCATTGATTCTAAGCAGTTCTACTTTTACCCTCTATACATGCTCTCTCATGTAGAAATATTTCTTACAAAGAAATTAGCAGTGAATTAAAATTCGACTTAGCCGGGCATGGTGGCTCACGCCTGTAAATTCAGTACTTTGGGAGGTGGAGGTGAGAGGCTTGCCTAAGACCAAGGGTTTGAAACCAGCCCGGACAACTTGGTGAGACCTCGCCCCTACAATTAAAAAAAAAAAAAGCCAGGTGTGGTGGTGCATGCCTGTGGTTCCAGCTACTTGGAAGGCTGAGGAAGAAGACTCACCTGAGCCCAGCAGGTTGAGGCTGTGGTGGCTGTGAGCATGCCACTGCACTCCAGCCTGGGCGACAGAGTGAGACTCTGACTCAAAAAAAAAAAAAAAAAAAAAATTGGACTACAGAAAGTGCCTATCAATGACCAAAGTTTGATACTTCATTGCCATGAAATATCATATAATGATTAGAGGGGAGAATGAAGGAGAGCTGTAGTTATTATTGACCTGGAAATATTCATGATGTTGATTTAAGTGAAAAAATAAATAAATAAAGAGATTATGTTCTTTGGTATGCATTAGTCAAAGGCTGTACTAGGTCATGTGAATCTATCCTTTTACCTTGGCATCTAACAGGAAAGGGCATTTCTCATTTTGTCCCAAACACAATTTCTTTTACTTCATGAGGCAGTGCAGTCTGAACTTTGTGATTTATTGTTAACTAGAATCCTGGCTGCTGTTGATTTTGTCCTTAATTTTAAAGCCAATGGACCATTGATTAAGTCAACTGTCAGGACAAAAATCGGCAGCAGTGCTGTCATACTTTGGATAGAGCTATGTCTGGGAGGCCCTTGCATTATCCAGTGGCCTAAATGCAGACACCTGGGAGGCATGGGATGATGTTTTTCCAGTGAAGAGGGCCAACCCTCTCTTAATTTCAAGAGTAATACAGGATTTCATTATTAGAGAGCTAAGAAGGAATTGGAAAAGTTAGATTTTTCTGTCGCATTTAAATATAAGTGACAACCTGGAAGGCAGAAGTTGATTCAGAAAGCCAAACCCCACCTACCATCTAGAATATTTCCTTAACAAGTCATTTTAGCATCTCATTTCTACCTTGCCAAGCTTGACAGAGCTTGATAAAACTTACTTTATGAAATTTCAAAACTGTAAAAAAAGCTTTCCTTATAAATAATGTTGTTACCCTTGTTCCTTTGCTCTCTTTATTAAAAAATGACATCCTGGAGAACCATCCCTGTGTCACTTAATGTTAGTAATTTAAAAACATTTATATCATATATAATTATCCAGATAATAGTAATTACAGACATTTATTTATGTTTCAATTGTCATTTTTCAATTTTCTCAAAACTTAGTTTTAAGTACCCAAATCTTTGAAGGGAAGAAACACCAGGTTAGTTCTGTAAACATCTATGCATTGACAGATTCTATATGACTATGGATAACAGTGTTTAGAAAAATTGGAAATATAAGATATAATCAGAGAAATACATTTCAATAAAGTTTATTTGAGCATTGCTTGTTTTCTTGTGAATTTTGACCTCAATTTACTTTAGAAATGCATAGTGCATCTTCAGATATTGCTCTACAAGTTTGAAAAGGCATTTATTCTCAGGTGCTCTGTCTTCTCTGGCATATAAAATTACAGGGTTCTTATATAATATCAAAAAAGCAGAAAGCTGTGGGAGTTATACAATTTCATTATGTCAAACAGGAATACATTAAAGCTTACTGTTTGTTAAAGTTAAAAATACATTTGCTGAAATTGCTGGAAAAATTCAAGTACAATCATGTCAAAAAAAAAAAAGAACTGAAGTGTGATTACCTAAATTTTCTTTAGTCCAATTCATGAAACAGGATTTTATGTTAGTACATTATTGCCTTCCCCTAAAAGTTATTTTGCACATAGATTTTAATAAAATAGATGTCTGGAGTGGGTTAACATACTGCTAATCAGTGACTGTCCCAAAACAGCTTCATAAAATGTAAAACATTGGTAACAGTAAATCTGAATACATGATGAACACCATCCTGATTTTAGATAATTCTAATTTAGATGAAATTTTTACTTTTAATTAAATGTTTAATCTTGGTGTGTATACATTTATTTATGCTATAGAAACGTTGAGTTGTGTTAATGCTATTGTTTGTTATCTGAGTGTAAAAGGCAATTTACCTCAGAGCATGGTGTAAGAAGAATTATCTTCAAAAGATGCAGTCATATGTATTAGCTCCTGATACTGAGATTTTTAAATTATAAGAATGGATTTAAATACAGGTACATGAATTTTTTTTTTCTTTGACTATGTGTCAAAATGGGGCTACAAACTGTCAATAAATGGGCCAGATATGCTCTACAGATGTACTTTATTGGGGCAATAAAACTTTTGTTTTCTAGAAAATTAGGGTAGACATTTAAACATATATAAATTTAAAGTAAAAATTTGAACTCCAGGGTCTTGAAAATTTAAAAAACTGGCTGCTACTCAGGCTCAGCTGTCCATAGTGGCCAGTCCCCTAAGTAGGTGGCCTCTCTTCTGATGGATCTTGAACTCTTCTGTTCACCACAATCACCACTACTCTCTACTGTCTTCCTTCCACTGAGGCTGAGTATCAGTTGTCACCTGATTTTGTAATTGCAAGCTATATGTCTCATAATCCATAAATATTTATCAGGAACTGTGTCTCTAGCAAATGACATAAACCAAAAAATTGACATGACAATATTTCAAGGAGAATGTGTTGAGATAATATAACACAATTCATTCATTTTTGGTCTATTTTCTGCCAGATCCTAAAGGCACTTTTAAAAGCATTTTATTGAGATATAATTTATATACTGTAAAATTTACTCATATAAAATTTACAGCTTTAGTGGTTTTAGTGTATTCACAAAGTTGTGCAGCCATCATTGCTATCTAATTTTAGAAATTTCCATTGCCCCTAAAAAGAAAGCCGTAGCCATAAGCAGTATTTATAGGCATTTTGAAGTATGAACTTGGTAGAAAAAGTGAAACAAAGCTTTAATCTGTAATCCAAGTTTTATTTCAATATTTGGAAAACTTGACTTTCATATCTTATAAACAACAGTATTTTTCTAGCTTTAAGTATACTGTGTATTTTATAGTAAGCCTCTTTTCTCCTCATTGAAGATACTGATTTGAAAAAAAGAAAACCCAAAAACTTTATACAAATGCACATATTGGCCAAGTGCATGACTATCAAGTATTACTAGATACTTCCTTGGTGATAGACATGATTCCATTCATCAGCATTCTGTATGCGTAATGTTCAACTCATGTTGTGTTTTGCTTTGCTTTTTAACATATTAGGCTAGCCTGAGTCACTCTGACATGTAATTTGCTGAAAACAAGATGCTTTGGTCGCTGATTATTGCCTTGTCTTTCTGAAATACCAAAAGAGCACTGATGGAAGACGCACGCCTAAGACAAAGTGACTACGTCTGGCTCAAACTAATCAGCTGATCAGTATTTTTTCCCCCAAATGCTTTCAACCTCTATGATAATCAAATTAGATTAGCGAATATTTTGCATTTTCTGATCTATTCTTTTCTCCCTTTCTTTCTCCTTTTTTAAAATCCGCAATAGCATTTGCCAGTTTCCGTTGCCTGGCACTCTTCCTCTTCTCTGATATTTCTCTAAAGATTAACTGTAAACTCTTTTCAATTTGAAAATGTCTCTTCTTACCTCTAGACTTTCATATCCAGCTGCCTCTAGGCTCGACATCTCCACTTGGAATGTCTAATAAACTTTGCAAAGACAACATGTTCAAAACTCATAGTTTGCTCCAGATTCTTCCCATCTCAGTAAATGGCACCTTCATGCTTTCTGTTGCTCAGGCTACACATTTGGAGGCATCATTGCTATCTCTTTTTCATACCCTGTATCTTCTCTGTTATCAAATATCTACTTTCCCTTCCAACCTGTGCTTCCCCACCCCTGAGAAATGTTCAATTTGTGTAGGTGAAATCCAGCATGGGCATGCCTTAAAAGCCCCTCAGGTGATTTTAATGTCCAGACGTATTGCCTTTATTCATGCAAGCATTATTTTAACTCTTGCTACAACATTGAAAATAGATTGGGAAAGAAGGCAAAAGTGAAGGCAGAGAAAAGAGACAGTAAGCAGAAATTCAGGTAAGAGATGGTTGTGGCTTCAGTCACAGCAGTAGAATTGGAAAAAGTAGATGAATTTAGAGTGGAATGAGAGTTAGTTATTAGATATCTGGAGACAGGAAAGAAGCAAGGATGACATCCATGTTTTGGGGTGTGGACAGTTGGACAGAATTAAAATAAGAACTTTAGGAGGAAAAACTGTTTTCAAGAATTAAGTTTGATATTGAATATACATTGAAGACTCCCATGAACTAAACTAATGAACTGTGTAGGAAGTAACTGATAACACAAATCTAAGACTTGTGACAGATACATGGGCTAGGGATAGACTTGGGGAGTGTATACATTCACAGGGTCATTAGACCTAGGAGTGGATGACCTCATCCAGAAAGTAAGAAGAGAGAGGGCCTGTATTTTAAAGTTTAAGAAATTAAAGAGTTCATAGTGGGAGTACCTGTTTAGTACACTGGACTAATGTATATGTAGATTATAGTTCTGGCTTTGCCACTGTGTATAACTATGCCATGGGTAAGAGATTTAATTGTTCTCATGTTGTTTTCCTAATCCATATCAGGAGAAACCCCTGCTCCTGCCTAACTCATACTGTTGTGTGGTAGGCAGAATAGTGATCCTTCAGAGATGTCTGTATCCTAATCCCTGGAACCTGTTAATATGTCAGGTTACATGGAAAAAGAGAATTAAAGAGGTTGCAGATGGAATTAAGATGGCTGATTTTAAGATAAGGAGGTTATCCTGGTGGGCCCAAAGTTAACACAGCATTCTTAAATGTAGAGGTAGGAGACAAAAGGGAGAGAACCAAAGAGATGGCAGTGTGAAAAGGGCTTGGCCTGACATTATTGGCTTTGAAGATGGAGGAATGGGCCATGAGCCAAGAAATACAGAAGCTGGAAAAGCAAGAAAATGTGTTTTCTCCAAGAGACTCCAAAAGAAACACAGCCTGCTGACTGTTTGATTTTAGCCTATGGAGACCCATTTTGGACTTCTGATTTCCAAAACTGTATGATAATAAATGTGTGTTGTTTTAAGCCACTAAGTGTATAGTATAGCAGCAGTAGGAAAGTAATACAAGTGTTGGGCAGATAAAACCAGATTGTGGATATGAAATGATTTTAAAGATAACAGATTAATAGGCAAATGGACATGCTTATGAGGGGATGTTTATATGTTCATCTACTAATTCCTGTGACAGATGTTGAGCACTAGACAAATTGTTGTCCCGGGTATTGTCGGTTTTAACCTTAGACTCTTAAGCAGTTACTGTGTAGCAGGGAAAATGATTAGAAGATAAAGTCATATAAATACACATTTAACAGTGAGAATTGTGGTATTTAGATATCTGTAGGATGCTAAGTAGTATGTTAGAGTAGTTGTAGTAACTAAGGAAAACTTCACCCTGCAGAAGGACTGCCTTCATACATGGCCCCCTTTCTACCTATCAGGGTCTTGTTTGTCTCCACAGCAACTTATGCCAGAGTCTTATGTGAGCTTGAGGCTTACATGAGGCTGTTGATGTTGAAGACTTC
Source organism: Tarsius wallacei (assembly GCA_963574415.1). Classification (NCBI taxonomy): domain Eukaryota; kingdom Metazoa; phylum Chordata; class Mammalia; order Primates; family Tarsiidae; genus Tarsius; species Tarsius wallacei. The sequence goes on along the minus strand of CAUYQG010189895.1, from coordinate 47,022 downwards.
AGCAAAACTTTTGAGCCTGTGGTAATACCTAGCTTGTAAAGTCCTTGTGAAGAGATAAGTATATGCTTAATTCATTTTCCCTTTTCTCTCCTCTTCACTTGTAATCTCAGTCAATTTCTCTCCCCATCAAGAAACTGGAACTGCTTTTAACTGGACTTTAGTATAGCTGATAAAATAACTTCAAGCACTTTGCTTTTCCTGATACATCATCATAAAAGATTTAAGTATACTGCTTAAGACTGTGCAAATTCTCTGTTCTGATAATTATTTTAAATGTTTAGTTTATAAAAAGAGATATGTTGCAGACAGTTGACAGGCCTTAAGAAATACAGAGTAGGGGTGGCTGACTTGGGCATGATCTGTACCTTGGGAGAGCTTAGACTAGCAGGCCACAGATCCTGGGCAGGGATGGGGGTAGCCGATGACAGGATGTGGAGAATGAAGTAAAATAGACTCATCTTTAGAAACTAGACCCTGATAACAAAACTGTGGTGTGTTGTTAACCGTCAGCAGGTGGTAAGTTCTGTGCTGCAGTCAGCATCAGCCCTGAGTAACCTCAGATGGAAAGAAGCAATGAGAATAGATTTTCTCCTAGAGTATGTAGCTGAGTGCTAAGTACTGTCTTAATCATATTACAAGTAATCTTCAAAATATTCCATTAAGTCAAGTGATTAATGTCCCCATTTTATAGATGGAAAAACTGAAGCATAGAGAGGCTTACTAATTTGACCAAGGTCATACAACTTGGTAGGTGACTAGCAGAGTTCATATCATACTGGCAAAGTCCTTGACCTGGCCTCTAAGAGGTACATTTCTTTAGAGTAGAGCATCTATTAGAAAACAGCAAGGCCCCAGCCCCAGTGTAGTAGCAGTGGCTGAACCTCTGAATGGAAAGCTGGTAACAGATACAAAGGTGATCTTAGTAGAGACAATAGGGAAATTATGCAACCATCAGAAGTCTGTACAAGGAAGACCCTGAGTGTGGAGAAGAAGGCTGAAGAAGCACAGTTGTCACAGTTGTCACGGTTGACCAACAGGGGTGGCTGGATAACATGCCAGAATGTAGAGTGCCAGCTTAAAGCCACCTAATCTTCTCCCAACTGACCACACTTCCTGTAGTCATTCCCCTAAATGCCTCCATCCCTTGTATGAGGCCCCTTGTATGAGTCCATCTAGTCAGAGTTGGACACATCAAGCAATTGTGTCACCAGCCAAATTGTGGGACACATTCTCCATTCAAACAGGATCCCAAAGAAATCTGAACTAAGTGGAGGGTGAAGAGAGATGGTTTCAAGCTACCAGTGGGACAGGACCTCTGCATCCTGTTTCACAAAACTATCAAAGAAAGTAGGAAGCTTTTTATAAAAAAAAAATTGTGCAAACCAAATCCAAAACTGCATCGTGTCTTCCCCCTTATAATACTGTTACTATGGAAAGATATTATATGTGCATTTTTGAGGACTTTAAAATGGAAATAAACATTTTCCCCAAATCAGCTATCATCATCAAAATGAGAATCTGTCTTACTGTTAGAAATTCTGAGTTAAAAAAGTTTCTATTTCTAAAACTAAATGCTGATGAGAGCTTTACAGTCAAAAATAGAAAATTTTTTTCCTAAGCATAAACATCTGAACTTGAGTTATAGTTAGCTGGTCCAGTATTGCTTAGAAAAGATGGTACACACACACACACACACACACACACACATACACACACACACATGGAGAGAGAGAGAAGGGGGGGTTGCATAAGGGTACATCTTTTGTTCAGTCTTTGAGTTATAATTACTCATCTTTCTAAAATATTAAAGATTTTAAAAGGATGTTATTTGCCTCCAAAAATTTGTCACCTTTACTGGAAAATGTGTTAAAATATACGTAAACGGATTCAGAGTTTTAACCATCCACATAACATCAATCAAAGTTCAGTTCATTCAAACAATCTTGAAAACAGTGAAGCCAGAATTGAATAAAATGTTCCCCTTTCCCTAACTGAGCTAAGGACATCATCTTCCATTGCTATGGTCTTTTTTTTTTTTTTCCACCAAAATGAAGCTTTTTAGTGTTTGGAAGTGCTAGCCTATCACTTCTATCAGAGTGAAGTTCCAGTGCCGGCGATGAAAGGAACAGTGCCTTTAAATGCATTCAGTTTGGGGGCAACCCCTTCGGGTCCCCTCCCACTGTGAGAGCTTCTCTGTTCTCTCAGTAAATCCTGCTTTCTCACAAAAATAAATAAATAAATAAAATGCATTCACTTTGGCATTCACTTTCTCAAATACATTTGAAATAACATTGTGGAGCATACTTCAGCAAGCTGAAAACAAGCACTAGATGCAGGGGAAGGATGTACATCCTAGCAGTCATCAAGTTAGATGTTCTGTATACTAATAAGGTGTCTCTAACCCCAGGGGTAGTCAAGCTTCTACTAAGTGGGCCGCTCTTTGCGCTTTGAGTGGGAAATGGCAAGTCGCATTGGCCCTGCAGCCTGAGAAATGCTGCCAAAAGGATAAGAGTCAGGGAATTTGAGAGGCTTACATTAGAGTTTGGCCAAACCTTATACCAAAGGACTTTTTAACCAAGGAAAGTAAAGCTTTGTTTGAGAGAAACGTTTTTGTAGAGAGATACTCCCTATAAGGGAGGAAAAAATTTCTTTCAGAATTTAGAAATAAAAACATGAACGGCAAGAAAATCTTCTAAAATAAGCTTAAATTGCTAGTCCACTGGAAAAATTGTATGCCTTAATTTGCTAACAATATCAGGAGTGTGATAATTGCTAGAGAAGCCAATAATATTTTCAGAACTTTCAGCAAAGACCAGCCTGCCTTAGCCACACCCTATGAGCAGCATCTTTTCTTTCTAGTGATTGCCCTTTAGGCTCCCACATGTTAGCAGGTTGAGAATGTCTTTCTGCTGTCTTAGAATCATCTTGGTAAACACAAATAACAATATTTCTGCCTGCTTGGCCCTCAGTCCAATTTTGATTTCTTTAGAACCTGGAGACATGGGATGATTCGTAAGAAATATTTCTTCACTGGGTACACTGCTTCCCTCACTGACAACAAGTTGCTATGTAGGATACATAAGAAATATAAAAACTGATAAATCTCTGAACCAGCTATTTACTTGAGAAGAGAATGGCAGACTTAAATTATTAATGCATAATATAGGATATTAACATAAAACTAAATAACCATCTATGTCTTGAAGACCAAATGCTGCAGACATTCTAAATAGAAGATATTTAGAGAGTCAGGGAAGACTTGAATTAGGCTCTCAGGGCTGGTTTTGAGGGACATTTCAGTTAAGGAAACCTCACAGCATTGAACCATGTGGCAAAATCAGTATGTTAATTGTGAGAAAATGGCTATTTTTTGAGATACCACTGAGCACATCCCTGCTTTGTTCATACTAACTAGCATTATGTCCTTGGGCAAATTCTTTAAATTATGAAAACCTTTTCTTATTTTTTAGTTGATGATGACATTAAAATCTACCTCACTGTGGTTTGGGTTGAGATTAAATGAGATTAAACATATAAAGTATTTAACATAATGCCTGCATTTGCACTATTTAGACATACCACGCTACATGCATAATAAATGTTAGTTTTTACTATTTTCAGTCCATACTCTACTCAGTAGTCACCTTATCAATATTTGATATTTTAAAACCCTTCTATTTGGACATTGTTTCTTCCTTATCTTCCCTTGAATTCTTGCCTCTTCTTTGTGGTTCTTCCTTCACTCAGGAGAACCACACTTTGTCTCTTTCCTGTTTCTACTGGTGATCTTTTCATGCTCATGTCTTTAAGAACAATCTCTCCCCTGAAGCAAGTTTCTAATCATCTGCTGGATTTTTCCACTGGCACTGGAAACACTGGATACTCCACTGGCTCAACATATCTAGAACAGAACCCACTGTTCCTCCTGTTCAGCCCATACCGAGTGTTGATGATCTGTCATCATTAATGCTACCAACTGGTTTCTGGTCAGTTTTAAGCGCTCAGTGACACTGTTGACTGTTTTCCCAATTACTTTTCATCACATTTATTTTCTGTTCTGTGTTTCCACTGCTAAAACCCCATCTGGAAACCTCATAACTCTTTCTAACTAGAATCCCTACTCCCCTTCTGTCCATCCTCTTGCAGTTCATCCTGCAAGAGAGGATATGGGCCATGAGCCGGTACCCTCTCTGCTTAGAAGCCTCCAGTACCTTCCTATTCGCTATCTGAATAATTTCCATAAACAAACATCCCAGCCTTTCTGCACAAACCCTGGCTCACCTTTCAGCATTTCCCTGGCACAATTCTGCACATATCCTTTGGGTATCCCATAATTCAGCCAAACTGAACGATTGATACTCTTTGAACTTTGCTTTTCGATTTGGGGCATTTTTTTTTTCTGTCTAAAATGCTGCTTCCTCCCAGCTTCACCTTTTAAGCATCACATTTACCCTTCAAGACCCAGCTGAGATCCCACATTCTGCATGAAGTTTCCCCTTAATTTTATAGTATTTGTCCCATTATACCAATAATTGTGTTTTTGCACTCTTTATATCTTCTATTAGACCGTAAGTGCCATGAGCACCTGAACCGTATCTTATTCTATTAGCATCCCCAATCTCACTTCTCTGCTGCTTTCTGTGTTTTTCCTGCAATTGATGTTCAAAAATGATTCTTGAATGAATAATGCGATGGGAAACATAGAGCCATTTAGTAAAGCAAGGGCGGGATACTGACAAAATCAGGATTTCAGGAAGATTAGTCTGGTACAAATTACATGAAGGATATAAGCTAATTTTTCAAAATATTTGAAAGTTACAAAGGGAAGTAAAATTGTTCTAATGAGACAGAATTCAGTTTATCCTTTCAGTCATAGGGAGGCTTTAGAGAAAAAAAACCTTTGAAATAGGAAATTAAAGGAAATTCTTCTCTGTTATGTTTTCTCTCCTACCAATGTGCATAGTTCAGTATTCTCACTTTAACCTATGCTAAATAAATAAGTGTATAATTGTCACCAAACTACATTGATATTCCCAGATATGACACTTAGATTTTTAGATGACTTAGTACAATAGAAAACCATAAGTCAGCTTGCATACCTAAATTCTTAGTTACATGTATACTAGCACAGACACACACAAACAAACACACACACACACACATATACACTTTATGATTCAGTGGATATCAAATTATGTACAATCATCCGTGGCCATTTTTCTAAGTTCTCACTTTCTGCTTGTTCATTATCTTTAAAGGCAGCATCATTTTTTTTTTTTTTGCTTTTTTGGTTAGGAAAAATGTCATTGGTAGTGTAATTGAGGATTACTATCTATACTCAGCTATTTTGAAAGCTTAACTGTTCATTTTCTCAGCATTCTGTTAGTATTATTGGCTTATGCTAATTCTCTTAAAAGCATGTCACCATTAAGTATGTAAATTCTTGGATACAAATTGCATATTGGAATCAAAAGTGCAAAATCAAAACTATGATCCATGAGGGCAAGTTTGGTTTTTACACAGGGCAATGTAACTGTGACAAAAGGGAAGCTTTTCTCAATGATATTGTTTTTTATTATCTTGCTTAAAGACATTTAAGTGTATAATTGCTTAACATATCTAAGTGCCCTCCTAATAATTTCAACATAATAAATGCCTCTGCTTGTTTCATATTTCTCAGAATGCAATGGAGAATAACGCAGGTCATTATGTCATTTCGAATATGCACTGACTAGTGACATGAGGAAGGCAGGGTTGGTCCCATGTGGACATTCTTTAGAACAGTAATGCAACTTATTCATCTTTCCCTTTACACAGTGTGACAAAATTATTCCTCTCATTATGAACACATATCAATGTAATAAACTTGTGATTACTCAGAGCTAGAAAAAGTGTTTTCAGGAATCTAGCTTCTCCTCTCATTTCCCTTTTCCTTCTTGAGCCTTTTAACTCACCACATAGTCTCATTTTAATGAAAAGACTTAAAGGGCCAGGAAACCAACTCAAAACAACCCAAAAAACCCTTTAAATTTTATTGTGAGAAAAGTAGGGAGCTGTAGCTAAATAAGGCTTGGGGACTTTTTTAATGCAATAGCCTCCTCACTTTTGAAAGCAAGAAAATATGTACGGGAGCAGGCAAGTAAGTAATACTTTCTTTGCAACAGGAAATTTGTCCAAAAATACCAGCATAAAACTCTGCAGGGATAAGCTGAAATAAATGGACCATTGCTTCTCTGTACTAGTTTTCTTTTGCTGTTTTGACAAATTACGACAAACTTATTGGCTTAAAATTACAAAAACTTATCTTTGGTTCTAAATGAGAAAGTTCTTGCACCATTACTTGTCCTGCCCCGCCCCCTCCCTCACCTTTTCTTTCACGAGTTCAGAAGACTGGATTCCTTTTCTTTCACAAGTTCAGAAGACTGGATTCAGAAGACTGGATTCTTTCACAAGTTCGGAAGACAGTTTATAACTGTCCAGATATTAAAAATATATATATGTTCTCTCAGGCCACACAATTTACTTTTTCAGAAGACTTTTCCTCTTTCCTCCTTTGTGACACTGAGTGTTCTTGGTTCTTCTCTTCCCTGTGTTTTCATATCTTACAATTGGTTCCTCCATCTACTTCCTTCTTAACCCCAAACCTAATATCTGAACTCTTTGTCCTACTTCTTACTTCTCAGAAGCTCAGGTTGTCTCAAAATCATCAACGGGCATTTTTTGGAAATTGTTTCTTGAACCTTTATTCCTCACCTTATCGTCCTTGTTTATTTTCTTCTACTGATGGAGTTTTCACATTTAAATGTCTTACACCTCAGCTGTGAGTTTAAAACATGAGTTTTTCTTCAAACATTCCTCTCTTTCTTATTTCTGTTAGTGGCACCACCAATATTTTGCTTATGTATTTTCTTTCTTTCATGTGAAAATCAACCAAACAACTCCAAAAATAAATTGCAAGAAAAACAACAAATGCATCATCTTTGCCTTTCTATACTTTGGTAACAGTGTATTGTGTAGGTTTTTTTGGTTTTTTTTTTTCTTTTTGTTATGTTCCCCCTGATCCTCCTTAGATGAAGATGTCCAAGATTCTTACTGGTCTCTGAAGTATGCCTCCCTCTATTTCCTCCTCAACTAATCTTACTAAAATACTAACACTTCTCTATTTAGTTCACCCAGCTGGGGATTGAATCACAAGACAGCTTCAAAGGTATTTGCATGCCCTTTTCTTTAGTTGGATAGAGAGTACAATGGAGACATTATTATTTTTTTAAACTGCACACATGTTATATATATGTGATACTTTTAACTAAGATAAATGACAGTAATTTTTTGAAAAGACTCCCAACTATGTTACTGCATCCTAGAACCTCAGCTTGAATTACCAAAGTTGGCCATTAGCTAATTCCAAAAGACCTAGCCGCTGTCTTTCCTACTGCTTAGCTTTATTAACCTTCCTTTGCAATGATGTTGATTCTTTCAGTACCTCTTACTTCTCACTTTTGTTTCTGCTTCTGAACCTATTCCACTGTGTTTCTATTTGAGAGATTCCATTTCTTATTCAATCCAAGATGTATACCTTCCTACATCTTTTGTTAATCTTTCTATATACCCTCCCTTTTCTTTGTCTGCATCTCTTCCTGTTCTTTATAATCTCCAAATCTATCTTAACAGCAGAATATTAACATCCAAACCTGAGAAAGACAGTATGAGAAAAAAAAAGGAAAGAAAACTAGACCCTGGTATAGTCTACTTGACCTATTTTTTTGTTGTTTTTATTAGTATACTTATCATCTCTCTTCCGCTAGGATATGAAATGCTGGAAGGTTGACTCTGAATCTATGAAACCAAGTATGAATGCTACTGTGTTTTAAATATGCTAAAGGATGCTGTATTTGTTGGGTTTAGTCATGCTGATTATCACAATAATCCTGAGAAAGTCGCTGTCAATGTGGAGGGAGTCAAAAAGTATTGAAGGTCAGATACAATCTTTGAGTGCTGAGAACAATGGCTTTTGGAAAAATGACTTTAAAGCTCTACCAAATGTAATAATCCTGCAGGCAAAATCACCTTTTGGAACATTTTGCTCAGAATCACTTGTGCTAATGTTATGTTTATAGCACACTTTAGGAAGATGGGCTAAAACTGCCATATGGTACATGTTTAATCTATTCTCTGCTTATCATCAAATAAATTTTCCTCCATCTTATATTTCCATTTTTAGATTTATCAGCTTTTTAAAATAAGTGCAGCACATGGCTTGGTTTCAGAGTTTTATACTTCTTTTCTTTATCACTTTCATCTAGGGCAATTACTAAAAAGAGGCCAGCAAAGTGATTGCATTCTCTCCTGCCATGTGGCCTTCTGATTAAGAGCAGCTTTTAATAGTGGCTGAAACTTTGAATTTACCTAAAACTTCAAGTTAGTATACAAATTTTCCTGTTTTTAATATTTATTCTTAAGGTTACTTATTATCATTTCAAATGATATTTATGATTTAAAATGAGTATTATTATGTTAAATGCATGCTAATTACATTGTGACTCAAATATTCATAGTTTATTAATTTAAATCTGCATATTTATGTTAAAATCCATTATTTAAATCAGAGATACAATTAAATTTAGGTAAGTGTTGAAATATATTTTAATAGAAACATTTGTCTACTTCATGTGATTTGGATTGTAAAAATTTATTGGAATGTCCCCTTTACTCTCTAATACATACACGCACATACACACACACACACACATGCGTGTGCACACATGCACGCGCACACATACACACTTTTTGAAATTTGAATTTTGAAACTTTGGGAACCCTTCTGAAATTGAAATTTGGCTAAGATGTCCCAAGTTCCCATCTCCTCCCTCCAAAAAAAGAGCATTGTGTCAGGCAGTTTTAAGTGAAATCTCTGTCAAATATTTAAGCAGAAACTGTTTCAGAACACATAAAATTTGAAAATCCTGATAATAGAATATTCAAATCTAGCAGAATATTAACATTAAAACCTGAGAAAGACAGTATGAGAAAGAAAAGGAAAGAAAACTGGACTTTGTTCACTTCCAGAATGGCTAATATTTTTGAGCATTTACTGTTTACTAGGCACGGTGATGAACCTTTTACCAAGATGTAGAGAGAGACGCAGAATATTTTGACTCAAATCACCAAGTTAGTAGTAAAATCATACATAAACCCTATGAATATCTGAATGTAGAACCCACATACAACTAAAAATACATTATTTTTGCTTCCTGGATGCAAAATCCTAAATAAGGTGTTTGGAAAAATAAAATTCGCAAACTTACAAAAGAAAAATAGAAAATAACCAGGTGTGTTATTCTAAGAGTAAGAAGATAATTTGACATTGTTAGTAAATCAGTTTTTATGATCTGTCATGAATTTCATGACCATTAATAAATTCAATATCCATTTCTAATAAAAGTGATTAGAAAATTAGAAGTAAAGATATCTTATTTTTAAATAATAAGGAATACCTAATATCAGTAACATATGTTTAGCTAGAATATGTGAGGCATAGTTCAATTAAGGTTAAGAAAAGTAATTGCCTTTACTAGTGTTTTATGTTATTCAGGAATTCTTAGTAAATACAATATCACCACAAAATGAAATGAAGTAGAAGTATTGGAAAAGAACAGGCAAAGTGATACTTATTTGCAATTAATATGATTACTTAGAAAATCCATACACAGGCCTGGATTTAGGTTGTTCTAAGTTATTCTGCAGAACTTCTTTATTATTAGTTTTTAGCCGATTTGTCTATGCTCAAAACCCTAATTCCATCTTCTGTAAAAAAGGAATAATAATGGTACTCATTTTGTGAGTTTATGAGATTAAATACAATAATATATTGCATTTAGCACAGAACCAGATTAAAACTAAGCGCTCGATAAATGTTAGCCCATTTTAGTGAGTACAATAATAATGAAAGTTGAGGTTAGTAAATAAATGTGGAAAATCAGACTCTTTCTTATATAGTAGCTACATGATCCACTTTTCTTTGTTCGATTCTTTCTATATATCAGTGCTTTCCAATTCAACTTTCTGCAATCATGGAAATGTCCTGTGCTTTCCAATATGGTAGCCAGTAGTCACATTTAACTATTGAGAACTTGAATGTAGCTAGCATGACTGAAGAACATAATTTTTATTTTAATTAAATTTTAATAAATTTAAATTGGAATAACAACATGACTAGTGCTACGATATTGAAGATTAAAGCTCCAGAGGACTGCATAGATTCATAGATTGCTACTGTTATGCTGATGACCCTCAAATTAATTCTCTAGTCCATACCCCACCCTAAATCTAAGCTTCATTTGTATCTTGTGTATTCATTTGCCTACTCATCTATGAGTAGTCCTACTTCAATATTTCAGCCTTCTTAGTTGTACTTTGTACTTAGCAGGTCCACAACTGAACTCATGAATTGCCCCCATTGATGTTCAAAGTAATAAAAAACAAAACAAAATAAAACAACTTCATTGTGAAACAGACTATTTGCCTCCCAATATCTGTTCTCTCCTCTTAATCTAGTGATATCAACTCCTATTTTTTCTTGTCCTATGGCCTAGAATTGATGGCCATTTTGGAGCTAGAGGGAAAAACTAACTGAGGGGATAGCAGAATAATCAGCTGGAAGGAGCCTGGGTTTATGGAGTTGCCCGCTTCTTTACATGAGTGACTGACACATTTCTATCTTGTTTATGCCACTGTTACTGGGGTTGCTTTTTTTTAATAAACTCGTGAACCTGATCCTACTCTAAGACAAGTACAAGAAAATTATGAAAACATTAAGGACATTAAAAATTGAGTATAAGGAAAGTCCTTCCAAATAAACTATAATAATGATTATAATTATTACTAATGTTTGATTAGTACTTTACCTGGCATATATAAATGCTAAATAAATTTTTATTTATCCTGGCAACAATAAATGCTTGCTGAATGAATAGAGGTTCCTTTCAGAAAGACCAAGATAATTTATTCAACAAATATCTGCTGAGTACCTGAAATGTGAGGCATTTTCTCTATTCTGTAAAATAAAAACAAAATAAAGCAAAAACAAAGAATTAAGATCCAGTACCTGGTTGTGTAATTCTTTTCACTGATAACTTGGAAACGTTAATTAGAGAGTTACCTGGGATAAATTTTCACTTTAGAAGCAGCATTTTAAAAATTATTCTTCATGGAAGCTAAACAAAAAAATGAAGTTACACTATTCCAGTTCAGCACTTTATTCACATAACTTTAAAACAAATAAATTGTACAGTGGATGTGCACAGAAATCAGCTAGACATAACAAGCATATTGCAAATATCATAGTGTGGCAATAATACCTGTAAAGTGAGGATAGAGAAACATAAGAAAATTTCCTAAATATTAGCAAATGTTTATTATGACAAAGTTATTATATGCCAGGCAGTGATCTAAGTGCCTTATACATATTTAATACTTCAGTAACCCTGGGGAAATTACTATTACATCTATTATCCTTGTTTTACAGATGAGATAACTAAAATGTACAGAGTTGAGGAACATGGCCAGGCTCAGACAGCTCTTAATAAGTGAAGCTGGGTTTAAATCTCAGGCACTCTTGATCTAGAACTGGCAGTCCTAACCCATTTCAGGGTATTGAACATCACGAGCCTTTCTACCTCCATGTGTACTTTTCAGTGCAAAGTAAACTCTTTCGTCATATGGAGAATATTCCTTTAGACAGTAAGGAGGCTACTATCAGAATTTCTTTAAAAAAATTTTTACTTTAAAAATGTGGGGTACAATTCAAGGTTAGGTACATAAGCGTTCATCATACAGGTGAAGTTTGGGCTTCCATTTGGTCTTCACTTCGCCTGGTTTGGGATCAGGTGCCATTATTAGTGTTATGTGCCCACCTCCCGCCCCCCGCCCCAGTAGTGACCCGCTACTGCCAATCCCTTTCATGTAGTATTATAATAAATGTTCAGGGTCCACTTATGAATGAGAACTTTGTTTTTGTGATGGAATTTCAAGGGGTTCATCCATAATTTAGAAACTACTTCATTCACCCTCCTACTCCTCATGAGGGTATATACGACTGTGGAAATAGTAACTCTACTAGAATCTCTTACCTAAACAAACCATAACAGGAAACACCACATTTAGATTAAATTTACATTGCTATTTTTCTAAACATGTTTTCCTATACTTTTTGTTCTTTATTTACCTGAAATCACTAGATAATTGGTTCAGAATTGATATAAGAAAAGTAGCCCATTGTTTCTTTGAGTAATAATGACATTGTGATGTGAGGTTTTAAAATGGAGAGAATGAAATGAAAATAAATGTCAAAATCAGGTATGACTTATAATAGTCTTATGTAAAAATAAAACATACATTAAATGAATAAATGAACAAAGTTTGAAATAATAATTTACTTACCATATGCACAGTATTTCGATAACTATATTTAACAATAGTATATTGTAAAATAGTTAGAAGAGTGAATTTTAATGTTCTCGTCATGAAGAGATGATAAACACTTGAGGTGATGAATATACTGCCCTAATTTGATTACTATACATTGTATGTGTGTTTCAAAACATCACATGGAACCCCACAAATATGTATGTGTCATTTGAAAATAAATTTTTAAAAATATTTAAATGAACATTGGTTGGGAGCATTGGTTCATGTCTGTTAATCTCAGAACTTTGGGAAGCTCAGGTGGAGGATTACTTGAGGCAAAGAGTTCGAGACCAGCCTAGTCAACTAGTCAACATAGGAAGACCCTGTCTATACCAAAAAAAAAAAAAAAAAAAAAAAAAATCTGTGAGCAGGAGATTTTTCTACATTTGTTTTTGTCCTCTGCTATTTCTTTCATCAGAGTTTGTAGCTCTCCTTGTAGAGATCTTTCGCCTTCTTGGTTAAATATATTCCTAGGTATTTTAGCTTTCTGGCTGCTGTTGTAAATGAAATTGAGTTCTTGATTTGATTCTCAGCTTGGTCACTATTGGTGTATAATAGTGCTACTGATTTGTGTATGTTGATTTTGTATCCTAAAACTTTACTGAACTCATCTATCAAGTCCAGGAGTCTTTTAGAGGAGTCTTTAGGGTTCTCTAGGTATACTGACTCAAAAACAGAAAGCCAAACATCTCATGTTCTCATTCATATGTGAAGCAAAATGGTCACGAGGATGGAAATAATAGACACAGGGAACACTAATAAGGGGGAAGGGGAGAGGAGCTAGGATTCAGAAACTGCTGGGGCACAGTGTTTACTATCTGAGACCCAGTCCCTACCACCACACAATATATCCATGTAACAAATACACATCTGTATCCTCTGAATCTAAAATTAAAAATTAAAAAATAGCCAGATGGGGTGGTGCAACACTGTAGTCCTAGCTGTACAGAAGGCTGAAGTATGAGAATCGCTTGAGTCCAGGTGCTCAAGGCTGCAATGAGCTAAGATTGTACCACTGCACTCTATCTAGCCTGGGTGACAGAGCAATACCCTATCTCTAAAAAAATTTAAAAATAAATGAATATTGTTGCACAAATTGAATTAAAATCTGACTAAAATAGTAAATTCTAGATTAAAGATCATCATCTGCAGTTACTTGTGGTGTTTTCTAAAAATTGGTCATGAAGTCTTGACTTTCCAAATATTCCTTTAAGAAAGACCAAAGAGTGTGATTTCAGTTACAAAGATGGAATGCGATATAAGATCCTAAAACAAATCTAGATAGCCCAGCCTATGAGTGAGTTATGTCTTAAAACACACTAATGAATAGATTAAATGTTTAGCGTACAGAATAATTCTGACTTAAATAATATTATAAATGGTGATTATGATTCCAACTAGTTTACCAAAGCCCACTGAATCACAATGTATCACGATGATCTAGGTTTCATATGCTTATGCTATCCATGTAGCTTTTATGGTCAACTATCCTTTAAAATCTTTGACCTATTTTTAAATTTTGTTTACTTCTTCAATATTGTCGAGTTCTTTATATATTTTGGATACAAATCCTTTAACCAAAAAAAAAAAAATGCAAACGTTTTCTCTCAACTTAAGGTTTTTCTCTTCATATTTTTTAAGAGATGAGTGTCTCAAAATATTGCTTAGACTGATCTCGAACTTATGGCCTCAAATAATTCTCCCCCTTGAGCCTCCCAAGTATCTGAGATTGTAGATGTGATTCACTGTGTCTGGTCTTCTTTGTTTTCTTTATAGGTCTTTCAAATGTCAGACATTTTGAATTTAAAAAATTTGCATCCCATTGCATTGTTTTAAAGTTTTATGTTTTGATTGTCTGTCGGTGTTTAAAATGAGTTATGCTTTTGATGTTGTATCTAAGAAATCTTTGCTTAAACCAAGGTAATAAGCATATTTTCCTAGGTTCTCTTTCAGCAGTTTTATAGTTTAGGTTTTATATTTAATCTGTGATCCATTTTGAATATATTTTTGCAAATGGTGCAAGAAAATGATTATTATAACATATGCATGTTTGAAAATATGTCTATCGTAATTTACTATATTTTGCATACTACCATGTTATAGATACAAGTACCATACTTTAAATGTTTTCACATTTAAAGGATTATGATAACTATTCTTTAAGTTAAGAATTGTTTTCATTTCAAAGATGAGGAAAATGGGTATAGAGAGTTTTGCAGCTTATAAGTAGTAAGTGAAAACAGCAATGAAGCCATGTTATCTGACACTAAAATTCATATGCTACCCAGTGTTGTAAAAAGAAGACGGTTTTCCACAACAAAGTCCTCATGTTGTAAATGACCTGTACAGGCAAAAAATAAACAGATCCATCTCATGGGAGCCTGCTGCTCTGGACGTTTGATTCCTACCTTCCTCAATTCCCACCTGGCCCTCTACCCGAATTCCCCAGTGAATGAATAAACTGATGCTCATGAAAGGATTCCATTGGTGAACAGGCAAAAAAACCCCAAAAAACAAAAAACTGTGGATTATCAACAAAATGAAATACCCAGCAATAAAAGGGAATGAACAGTAGATGAACACAGCAATGTGGATGACTTAAATGTATTATACTGCAAGAACTTAGACTCAGAAGGCTGCATTTATATGATATAATATATTGGAAAAGGGACAGAAAATACATCAGTGGTTGTCAGAAGAAGTGAGGGTGAAGAAGGATATTGTCTACAAAGCAACACAGAAAACTTGCAGGGCTGGTGATAAAATTGTTCTATATCTCAATTGTGGTCTTGATTGCATGGTTATATGTGTTTGTCAAGAATGTACACCAACAAGAGTAAATTTAATTTTATGCAAATTACGTCTCAATATACCTGACTAAAAGGCATAAAACCAGATTTTCAATTAATAAAGCTCTTTTATTCTAGTGAACCAGAATGGACCAACAGAGTTGGCCAGCTTTATTCTTCTTAAAGAATATGAGGACTCTTTCAGTACCACGTTCCCACTCTCAGTGCCCCTGAGCTGCTGCCAGAACAATTCCTGCACACAGCAGGTGCCTGGTCAACAGGTGTTCAACTGAGTTCAGCAATTGTTGAACTGTTGCTTCTTCTGAGTGGGAATACTCAGCAGATTTCACAACTTTTAAGGGTTTTGCTGTTCATGAATCAAAAATAAGCATCTGTTTTTATGAAAAGTACAGTGAGACAGAGAAACTTGAAGCAAAGCACATAGGACCTCAGCCTGGTGTCTCTGTGTGCAAATGTGTTTGACAACAGTGATGCTATTTTTCCCAAGAAGCCCTGCTGCCTATCAGAATATTTCTGTATAATACCTCACCTAGCCTTTGTCTACCAGCCTTTTGTAATAAGTTTAACGGGTAATTTGTATGCTGGCGTTCCTCATGTAAATTAGGTCATTATCCTTTTAAAGGTAGAAAGTCTCCTGTACACGATGGAGCTTTCTAAGACACAGACTTGACCTTTCTTTCCCTCTATTCAGGGTGCCTGCAGAGCTTGCACTCATTAGCTAGAATTTGACTCCATGACATTTTTACTTAATTTTCTTTTTCCTCTATGTTGGACACATGGGGCAACCATTTATATTCTTTCTTGACCTGAGATGCTCTCTAATCTCTTTCCAGCTGTGGCATTTGTCATTCAGTCACATCAGGATATGGTGACCCTTCTATCCCCACTGCAATTCCCAACTGTTAATTGATTCATTTTAGAGAAGAAACTAGACACAGCCTTATGGACTCAGCTCCCTTTAATTAGTGTTAACCAGACCAGTGGATAGAAAGCAATTTCCTCTGGAGTGGAAACATATTCTTGATAAGGTAGCAGAGGGAACAAATAATACTAGTTTTTATAGCCCTTAGTTTGTAATTGCCTTGGTTTGGCAATAGACTTATAAGCAATATTCTCCTTCATGAGTATTGAAGACTGTGATAATAATGATAATTATAAAGAATATAGTAATAACTGGGTTTCAAACCCTGGTGTTAGTGACTACAAAGTTCATACTCTTCTTCATTATGCAAATAACTTTTTTGACTGGTCTCACTTTTATGCCAAGGACTACGTTCATCACTTTGTGTCCAGTGAGATCAGTTTCACTAAGCCAGTTTCATAGAAAGAGATACTGAGGTTCAGAGAGGTAAAGAAGCTTCTCCCAGGTCATTCATTTGCTGTGACCAGGATTAGAGTCCAGGTCTGCCCTGGCACTCTATTCACACTTTTCGTTACCACTGACACCATCTCTGTTGCTAGATGCTTTTAAAAGTATAATCCAAATTCTGGTGAGATTTTCTTTTGAACTTGATATACAATATTTAGAGATTATTTGAACTTAAAATGGAGAACCTTAGTACTGCAGGCAAGTAACATGAGTTTTAAAGGTATTGCTTTATTTACTCAACCATGAGCGTTAATTGATCACTTTAATAAGTGCATATACAGTCGAAGAAGTTGTGGTCTCTATCCTTCAGCAATCTGTGAAGTCAGATGAACAGATAAACACAGGGTAGTAGTAGTCAATGACACATTTTATGATAGAAGTGTGCCCAGGAGTCTATAGAACAGATAAAAGGGCAGTCTACCCCTCTAGGGTGGGGGAGGGGAGGGCATACACAGATGTCTTCCCAGAGCAGGGGGCATTGAGCTGAGGTGTGGGTTGGGTGGGAGTTAGCTCAGGAGGGGTAGCTACATGCAAAACAGAAAGAAAGTTTGGTGTGGAAGACCAGGAAGCATGCGTCAGAAGTGGGTGGAGCAAAAAGTGTGTTAGGCAAGTGTCTTTGGCCAATTTAGCATTCTAAATTGGTGGCAGTTGATATAAGATAATTCCATTCTGTGGCTCTGTCTTCCTTTAGTAATATGTTTCCACTTTGTAACTGTTTTAAAGAAATATATTTTTAATTGACAAATAAAAATTGTGTATGTTTTGTAGCTATTTTCTTCTAGCAGCATCTTCCAGGCAGGGGACATTGCTGCTTCTAAAGCAGATGTTCTGCAACAGCCATGGAGCTCGACTGTCTGGAAAAGAGATGAAGGATCCCTCATGTGGTCACTGTAACTCCCTGGGTTCATGAGTGACTCCTAAGCTGCTTCTTGAGCAGGGTGTTAGAACTGCATCCCTACTGTCCAGCTACTTCCTTCTGGCATAAAAAGAGGGAGAGGGAGAGGGGAAGGGGGAGGCAGAAGGGAGAAGAAAGGAGAGAAGGAGAGGAAGACAGAGAGAGAAAGTGAAAGGAGGAGGAGGGAGAGGAGGACGAAGGGAGGGAGGAAAAAGAAGAAGAATTGATTTCTGAGCAGGAATGAATACCTCTTAACTTTCTTAATTTTCACAATAGACCATAGGCCTTGTCACCTGGAGGCATGGTATCATGCCTTCAATGTTAGTAATTATGTTCTGTATACCTGTTAGGTATTACAAAATAATTAACTCTCTGTTACCAGGAATATATAATCAGTATAAGTCAACTTATTGAAGCTATGTAAGTATTGTAGCTATGCTAAGTAAAAGAGACTATTATAGGACTCTGGCAAGTCAACCAGTAGTGCCTGCTACATGATTATGCTAATGAATCTTTTTCATTTGATGTCTTCCATCACTTTGCAGATTTATAAACTCCTCTTACTAAATCATTTTCTCTCCAGAGGTGTGATATGCATTCACTCTGTTGCCTTGTAGTTTTTTTATGGTTTGGTATGTTATTTAATTTTTTTATTCATCAGGTATAAGATAAATGATACATTTTTAAATTGTATTTCCCCCCAAGTTGCTAATTGTTACTAATTGTTAATTATTTAAACATAATCTTTCCCTTTTGCATTGATTTATTATATCTCTTTTATCCTAGTTTAAATATATACATAGAGTCAATTTCTGGGTTATTAATTTTTTCTTTTTGATCTCTCCTGTTATACATATCCATCACATATTTTTAAATATCATCATTTATAGAGTATTTTGATATCAAGCAGGGCTAAATTTCTTCATTACTTTCCTATTAAATTTTTTTCCATTAGAATATTTCTTATCCTCCTTACAGAAAGATTTTAGAATAATTTCATTAAGTCCAATGACATTCTGTTAGAGTATTGAGATAGATGTTTTCTTAAGATTAAAAATAAGCTTTTAAGTCCTCATATATAATTCATTTGGGCCTATTGAACATAATTCATTTAAAGCCCTTAGATAATCTGTTCCTTCACTCTAAACTTCATTTTCTTCTTTAGTGTGATACTTCTTCCTGTTTTTATTTCTTTTAGAGATCGTACACTTTTCTAGAAAAGATAGAAACACAATTGCAATGGACTAGTTTAGCTTTTTCTGTTTTGTCTATTAACATTAAACTATTTATTTCTGTGGCTCAGGCCTATCTCTACCTCAATCTTTCCACATGAAACACAGCTGAAAGGCCTTTTGTTCCTTTTTAGCTTTTGAAAGCTTTAGCTCTTTCCTACTTTTGGCCACTCTAGGGTGGTTCTCTGACTGGAGCCACTTGCATCCAGGCTGACTGTACTGCTCCTTCTGTCCTCGATGCATTCCCTTTCTGAATATGAACTTATCAGACTGTTCCCTGGGTAGTCACATCAGTTTATCTAATTATCACCCCTTTTTCTTCCTAATTAGGACTTCTTATTGTATTATTAATCTGACTTGTGAGACCTGTTTATTTATTTTAGAGCTGTATTTTTTTGAGTCTCTGACCATGGATTTATAAAATAATTTCCCAGAAACTTCTGAACTGATTAATCAACATATCTAAATACATGTTGTGGGTTTGTTTTGTTTTGTTTTGTTTTGTTTTTTTCCTTTTGGCTGCTAAGATTTCCAGAATGATTTACTTACAGCCTCCCGAGTTCCCATCATTGCACCTCACTAATGATTTTCTGGTCAGAAGTAAAGGCAAAAATGGACATTCCTTCTTTGTTTCTTCACCCACATGGAAGATGTTATTGCAAGTTTCTCCCTACCAGAATTTATTGAATGTTCTTGTTGGAGAGCTGTGAGGTCTTTTCGACTCTAGATGTTTCCAGGTGAAACAAAAATTTGAAATGTGAGATTAATTTGAACAAAGGTGGCTTGAAGGGAGAATCTGAATAAAAGTGTCTTGAAGGGACTGGGATCAAGAGAGATAGCAGGAAAAAAGGACCAACCTCAGGGCATTTGATATATGTGCAGATTTAATTTTACAAGCAATGTCACATACCTTGGACACCATAGCGTGGAATTAATCTGTTGTCATCTCTCAGTTCCCTGCCTCATGGACAATTTGGAGTTAGTCTTGCTGACTATCCTGGCAATGCACCAAAGATGGTGAGGTATCAAGAACCCACAAAAATTGTAATGAAATATGTAGATAATCCTCCAAGTTGCTTATGAGTATAATTAAGTAAAATGAGGCTACATATAAAAGCTTCCTATCTGCTGTATCTCATTCTCCGTTTTTCAGAATACTCTTCATCCTTTGAGATTCTGTATGGTGTCTCTTCTTCATGAAGTGTTTCCTGACAGACCCAGGCAAACTTACCCACCCTTTGTTTTATATTCTATTCTTACATTTTCTATTATGATTATTTATGGATCTGTCACTCTCATTTTGATTTTGAATATTCAACAACAGATACAATTCCTTAGTCATTTTTTTCTATTTCCAATATATGCTATATTACCTAGCAGGTTCTAGATATATAATAAAACATTACATAAATCAGCTATATTAACTTGAAGTTATTAGGACTGGTTCGTTTACTTAAATATGTGAAAATGTCTTAGTTTTAAAAGCTTGCTTTTAGAACTATGACCACTAAGTACAAGTTACAGAGGAGTATTAGGTGCCCCAAACTAAGGACTTTCTAATAATTTGAGATATTTACAAAATCTATTTTCAATATTCCAGAGACTGAGGAAAAATGAATATATCCATAACAAAGCTCTGTAGCTTTTAAAAATTTCAAAATGTTTTGCTTTGGGCCAGACTAACCAATGCAATATGGTGACATTATTATTCTGTAGACACAAAGCTCCAATAGACTGTCATCCTTGCATTTCCTTTGATTTTCATAAAAATTCAAATATAAATTATTGTTCCTAACTCTTATTTAGACAAGAAGGATTTCTAAACATGGAGTCCATGCAGACAGCATATGAAAATAATCTTTGATCTTGAAATCTGAATTTATTTCATTCTTTGCTTTTATGGACTCTTATTTCCCCAACATTTTTAACATCTCTGAGATAAGGATGGATGTTACAGTGAGTTATGTGCTACACATATTTAATTGCAATGTTTTAAAAAATCGTTTCCAGTGACACATAAAATAAAGGTGCAGTTTATAATCCATAGTGTTTTTCTGGCCAAAAACTATGATAAGTTGAGTAATAGTGGCTGAGAGAGTTTGTGGTTCTAGTGTCAGGACTGCCTGAGTCCAGATCCTGTGTTAACCAGTGGAGCTCCTTAATTTCTGAGTATCAGTTTTCTCATCTGTAAAATGGGGATAATAATAGTATCTATTTCAGAAATTGCTTGTTAAAAATTGAATGGTATAGCCGGGCTCAGTGGCTCAGCCTGTAATCCCGCGCTTTGGGAGGCTGAGGTGAGTGGATTGCCTGAGCCCGCGGGTTCGAGACCCAGCTGGGCAAGTTGGCGAGACCTCATCTCTACAATAAATAAAAAAATCAGCCGGGCGTGGTAGCGCATGCCTGTAATTCCGGCTACTCGGAAGGCTGAGGCGGAAGGATCGCCGGAGCCCAGCAGGTTGAAGCTGCGGTGGCTGGGAGCTGCCACTGCACTCCAATCTGGGCGACAGAGTGAGACTCCAACTCAAAAAAAAAAAAAAAAAAACTTGGGTCTTGATGACATCGCTGAACAGTTAAGCTACCCCAGCCCTAGAACCTACTCAACTCTGGACTTCTGCAATAAATGTTCTTCTTGCTTAGTCCATTTTGAGTTGAAATTTTTATTAGCTGCAGCCGAAATTATCCTGACTGCTGCATTATCAGGCTGGGGTTGGGGTGAGCCTGTACACCGTCATGCTCACAAGTCCTTATCATACCCAGAAAACATAATCCACTTGTAGTGCTATGCCCAAGACTGAAACATTTTTTTCATCTTATTAAAATCCACCTCTTGGCTTCCACTGCCTGTAAGGTAATGTTCAAACTCCTGTGTGTTGCAAATACTTAAGACCTAACACCTGCTTCCTTTGCCTGCATCTCCCCCACTTTCTGCTCCCTCAAGCTCTCTGCTCTAATTACATGGAACTAGAATTATCTGAAGCTCCAGGTCTTTTCACCCAGTTTCTCATTGCCTGAAATTTTCAACAGCCACTCCCCTCCACCCATGTAGCCACGTCCCTGGTTATTCTTCTCTTCATCTATGTGATCCCATACACACAAGTATCTCTTCGTTATCATACCTCCCAAGACTCTCCTTTCCACAGCCCTGCTCAGTCCTTCACAAACATAAGGAAACAAACATTGTCTCTTAGAGACATGAACGTGAGTTAAATTAATGTTAAAAATGGCAAAATGTTTTATAGTCATTTATTGGTGTGGAGGACTCCCCAGTAGAATGTAAGTGCTTGAAGATGGAGAATGTATTCTAGGTCAATGTCATCAGTGATCAGCAATATCCTGACTCATAGAGAAAGAGCCCTATCATTATTAAATAAATGAATGAATAAGTGAGAGAGAAAAAGAAATATCCTAGCCCAAACTAACACTGGAATTTAATTGGGTAAGGTGCCGTTTATTCAAAAGATAAGTAATTAACTATTTGTACCAGAAATGCAGAAAAGTTTTCCTTGCATTCATCAACAATTTGTTGCTTCTTTCAGGACAAGTGCTTTAATAACAAAATAACAGCTACCAATTCTTTCTTCTCAGTTAGGAGCTGTGCATCTTCTAAAGAACTTCACAACTGTAATGAAAATCTATGATTCTATCTGTGCCTTGGTTCCCTTCTTCCATAAAGGCACCACCTCCTTCCTCCCTCCATTTCATCAACCCTCCACACACAAATAAACCTCTTCTTTTGAAGACTTGCTCCTCTCTGGACTTCAATCTTGTTCTCACCGGGGCTACCAATTATAGAACCCAGGCTATGGGGATATATGACCACATTGAGGTCCATAAGTATTCTTCTTGGTGATTTTAAAAATTGAAACTAAGATAAAACATGTGCTTTGCTCAGAGAAGAGCCTCATGGAGAAAGCAGGTTAAAAAGAATACTTTTAGCCAATATATAGTGAGTGAAGAAACAAGGGATATTGTTCCAGGTCTTGGTTCCAGCTGTCACTTAAGCCAGAGCATCCTCCCCACTTCACTCAACCTGAAATTTGCTCATGGAAGGCGTGATTTCATCACTTGCAAAAATCTAACTACCTTCCAACTAGGACAACATCCATGATCTCATTTACACCTCCCACCAATTGTTGCAATACGCATTATCTCTATTTTATAGATAATGAACCAGAAAAGAATAGATAAGAAACATGCCCAAGGCATTCAATTAGTGGCTAGGCTGAGATGCAAAGAAGGGTCATTCGGATGCCCAAATGCAACCACTCTACTTTCTTGCCTCTTTCTACACTGTCCTTCTTTGGGTGTTCTGAACTTCAGTTTGAGTTCAGTGAACTTAGACAATATGCACTAAGTCTTCTCTTCATTAATAAACATAGCTGCTATTGGTCTTGATTAACTCCTGGGGGTGTTACAGACTTCAATTGAATAACCTTGATAAAATGCTCTGAGAATATAAATAGACGTTATTTTAGAACACACTATTAGAGGTAACATTTGTCTGTTGTAATGTCAGTAACTTATCAGCAGAAAAATAGTGCTTTTTAAAAACAGCAGCCTAAAAAAAAACTGTACATAAATATTTGCTATCAGTAACTAATTGAATATTAATATGTTTGCTTTAGACACCAACATATAATTGGTATTTCAAAGGTGGGTTTCCTCAAGAGACCTAAAATTAAAATCAAAAGAGAAACCATTTCTAGAAAATGGAATCTTTCTACTTTTGTAAACATGCTTTTTTTCAGCCAGTTAGATTTTTAATTGGGTACTTCTCTGGTCTCAGCACTTATTTATAGAACTAAAGTGGCCATGGTCTTCAAGGTCAATTATTAACACACATCTGTGAAGTGCTTAGAACCATGAACCTAGGGATAGAGAAAACAGACACATTCAAATAAAAGGAAAATGGATTTGTGTGTGAAACTAATTTTCCTCAGAAGAAAAATAGATATCTTCTTCAACATAAGGGTGTATTCAGATTTGTTTTCCCTATTAGTAACTTATTTAATATGGCAATGGACAAAAGGCAATCCATTAAAAAGCAATTTTCCTCTTACCACAGGGTGTTTTATCATTTGATGTCTAGCATTCAATCAGAATGTAGCAATCCTTTAATATTTTATGAGCAGAAAACAACTTATTTGGGCATGTATACTACAGAAACGTAGAAAGTTTTTTGTAAGGCTTAAAAAATGTCCTGAGTGAATTTTGCAGAAAATGGTGAGTAACAGGTCAAACTGAAAGCTTAAAATGATTAAAACATCAGGACAATTATGCTTCAGAACAGATAATGGGCATGTATTTAAAAAACAATAATAAGGGCATAACTCATGGGAAAAAGTATCAGTCTCAGTTTGTTCTTCTACCTCCTGAAGAATAAAAAGCTTTTGAAGCCTTCGAAGGAAAGGGACTATATCTGATTCACCTTTGTACCTACAGTGTCCCTCACAGTCCCTGGCATGTTGTTAAGCACTTGAAAAATTTTCATTGAACAAATAAATAGAAGCATTTTCCATCCTTGATGAAGGGAAACGGTCCTGACAATGCTAGGCCCAGTTGTCCAAGCCCAGTCTTGCTGCAGAACCAGGCCTGAGCAGGAACGTTGGCAGAACGTTGGGAGTCTTCTTTCCACCAGAAGGTGGGAGATTGAACAGTCTACAGTGCAAAAAAGAACATTGCATCTGTGGTGCTTTCAGTGATCCATGAGGTCATCTTCTCTCTATTTTTTCAGCCCACAGGAATGGCATTCTGTCCTGGTTCCTAAACTGACTACCAGGCACTGAAAAGTCCAGGAAGGCTGTTCTACACCTGCCAGAGGTCAAACCCCAATCCCTGTTCTGCCTCCACCCTATCCCCAAGCACAGAGCAGACCTGAGGAGGACTGAGTGCTCAGATTTTCACCACCTCATTCCCCTCTGCCCACCAGAAAGGGCCCCACTGACCTGAATGCCAGCCTTCAACCTCCACATCAACCCTGCCTGCACACACCCTGGAGTTTGGCCATCTTTTCCAAGTTAGTCCCCTCAAATTTAACGTAATTTGTTCCCAAGAGTCTCCTCTCACTGCTATCACTGCAAATTTCAGCCAGAAAATGAATACAACTATTCAAATCATCATCCAAATTACTACCAATACATTTTTAAATATTCCACTCTGGGAAAAATGTGGACATGTAAGAGCACAATGCAGTTTGTAACTAATTTACCCAAGAACATGGAGGTCCTAAGAGGCAGAGTCAAACTCTGTATTTCAGCATTCTCCTACTCCTACATCAGATCACTTTTCTGCATTAATTTTTAACACAATAGGCATATGTGCATTAGGCAAAAGAGAAAAGCAGAAAGCTGAGATCATCATCCAAGGTGCTGCTGACAACACCATAGCACAAGACAGTATGCCTTCTGCTGGCATCAAGATGAGAGTGAACAGCCAAAGCGTGTCATCGGGAAGATGGAAAATGAAGGGAACAAGAAAGGGCAATATAACACATAACTCAGACACAGAAATACCAGCCTCGTAGAACACCATGACTTTCCAGTTCCTGAAAACTCTCAGGTGGCTTTGACATGCTTTTTAGCCAGTGACTTAACAATCTCCCCCATGAAACTGAGATAAACACGAAACAGTCACAGTTATCAGACAGAAGAAATTCAGTAGGATTTGTTCAATTTAGGACTTACATCCTTAAGCTAATAAACCGTAAGCGATGCTGTAGACTGAAATCTCAACAATTTACTCTAATTAGGAGTAGGAAGGATAACTTGAGTCAAGGATCCATGTAAACAGAAATCTTAACATTTTGTGAGGCATAAACCAGAGTAGATTAACACAGAACCCTTTCAGGTTAGGTTGCTACTGTTCTAATGTGAAAATGCCAGACTGGGACTCATAAGTAATAAACTTTCACGGCAGTACCATGTCAACGTCAGCTGCTTTCTCCCACCTGCCCTCACTGGAAGACGATTAAGTCTCCAGCTTGGTCAAACAGGCGCAAATTCTTAGTATTTCTCCTTACTAAGTAGTACATTTTCTAGCTTATCTCAGCAGCACCTGTGGCCAATTCCACACTGCAAATAAAACATAACCTCCTTTCCAATTAAATCATCAGATTCCTTCACATAAATCATTTCAGACCATTATTTAAGCTCTCAATCAGGTAACTGAATATTTATGCTTTCACGATAATACCAAACACCCCAACATTTTTCAGTGTAAACAATCTTTTCTGGTGCTCATGTTATTAAGCCCATGAGGAAATATTTATACGTGTGCTGGTGTAGAAGTTGGAGGAAACAGAAGTCAGCCACTTTAAGAAGGTTCCATGTTGACAATGATAATGGGGACAGGTTAAATCATATCCACCTTCACAGGTTAAAGCTGCATTATGCCAATGAGCAAAAGGCAAGAAAATTGCTATCTTCACTTTTTCTAGATGTTCTCTCATAAATTTTGTGATTCAAGTATGAAAAAGAGAAATAAGCATATTGCTGACCACATTTTTCATCTCCGGCTGCCCATTTTTAAAATAATTCCTTCTTTCTTAGAGAAAGTATTCCAAACAACAGAAACACTGGGAGCAAGAGAATTTCATTAAGGTATTCAATTTTTCCTTATAGAGAAAAACTGTTTTGAAAGGAAATAACAAAGAAAATGATCTACTGGTAGGTCGTAAGCTGGAATTTTTTTTTTTTTTTTTTTTTGAGTTGGAGTCTCACTCTGTCACCCAGACTGGAGTACAGTGGCACGCTTCCAGCCACCACAACCTCGACATGCTGGGCTCCAGCGATCCTTCCGCCTCAGCCTTCCAAGTAGCCGGAACTACAGGCGCATGCTACCACACCCAGCTAATTTTTGATGTATTATAGAGACGTGGTCTCACCAAGTTGCCCGAGTGGGGTCTCAAACTCACAGGCTCAGGCAATCCACTCACCTTAGCCTCCCATAGTGCTGGGATTACAGGCTGAGCCACCAAGCCTGGCCATAAGCTGGAATTTTTAAAGGAAATCCATAGATCTTTTTCCTAAACAGAGGCAAGGCTGTTTTAATATGTACTCATTTTCATAATATTGAAAACTGAGCCACAATACTGGCAAATTTCTCCATTCTCGTAGGTTTTAATAACATTTATTTCCAGAGCAGATGTGCAAAAATACATACATTGTAAACCTGAGTCTAAGGATGTTCAGTCCAAAGTGGTGACCATGAAAAGCGATCAGCACCTTAGGGATTCTTTATCCAGGTAGGAGCACAACCTGGAAGCCAGATCTCTGTCAAGCATCACACCCATGTGGAAAACAAGTGTACTTACGCAGCTCGCCCACTTTCAAGATCTCACACAGCATCTTGGTCAGCTCTATGCTACTGCGGCCAAAGGGACATTCATGCTTGTCTTCTCTGCTACTGTTCTCAAGCACAATCTGCAATGGGAAAGAGAATAGATCAGAAAGGGAATTCAGTTGCTGAAAACATCAAGAATATAGGCTTCACACCAATACAGATCTAAAGACTCCAGATCTAAGACTCAGGAACAGGATGAAACAGTACTCAAAGTATATGGGAACTAAAATTTTCATTCTTTTCCAAATCCCTGATAATCTTCTTTGACCCTGTAAGAGGATATTTTGCTTGTTGGTTTCCACTTATGTGGAGGTTCCTGTGGAGAGTTTTTCAGAATGATATAACAAGAACATTTTACTCAAGTGACCAAACTACTCTCTTGTCCTCCCACTTCTATCTTTCTTTCTTAGAAATAGCAGCTCCTTCTGTGACTTTAATACTTTGAATTTCAATTGAGTATTTTCCAAGAAAGTCTCCATGTTCTCACAGGATCTCACTCTCTGCCATCAGTTGACTAAACCATGCCTAGAAAACATGTGATACAACTGGACCAATCAGAGTTCTTCCCTGAGACTTTTATACTTAAGGGGGAAATTTGGCCCAGCTATGCTGATAGTGTCCCTGGGGAGTGAACTCAGGAGTCACCTGGATGTTGGTCCTTAAAAAAAGAAAATAAAACCAAAATTGGAAGGAAGGCAGAGACAACAGATAATGAGAGCCCTAGAAGCATTTGCATCATCGGTTCCACTTGTTGCAGTAATACAGCTACTTCCCTGCTCTTATGGTTTGGTTGCTCAATCCTTCTTCTGAAAATCTTTTTTGTTCATTCAATAGATTATCTTAATTTCACCCATTTCCCATTTGCCCCAAGAATACTTGCCTGTGGCACTTGCTGCTGCAGCATTTACCCTGTGAGAACTTGCGAACTACCCCTGAAGTTTGCCACAAGTCTCGCTTTTATTATTATTTTTGCATTGCTCTAGTATATCAATAGTCTTTGGACACAAATGACATCATTCTACTTATAGCATTCTGTATTTAGTAGTGGTATTTCCTTGTGATGTTCTGCTTTGTGTTGTTCTGTGCTTTGAAATTTACCACACACAAAAAGATTATTAAATACTGATCTTCATAAACGGCTTTGTTACATTAGAATTAAAGACAAGTTCTTTTAGAAATAACTCCAAGAACAGTTTTTATATTTTATTTTGACACTGAAAACCAGTCAGATGTGCTTCAGCCTCAAAAGGCATGTTTATGTAAAATTAACCCTTTGCACTTGAAGACATGTCATGGACCCTTACCAGCAACTTGATTATACTTTTTTACTAAATAGTGAAAAACAAATCACATCATATTAAATAGTATAGCATTGGAACCAATTATTGAAATGATATTTGACTTATGGTAGAATTTTGGACATTGAGGAACTCATTTATTACCAAAAAGTCTAAATTTTATATCTTATATTTTTCTAACATGTGGTAACATGTGAAACAATCACCTACATGCATTGCAGGTTCTTTGATACATGTTGTGCAATAGTAGTTTGTTTGATACCTTCCACCTGGTGGTTTTCTATTTGAGCCGACAATGCAGCCTTGTTTTCTTCCTCCCACATTAATAAAAAGTAACTTATTGTCCAGTCTGTTGTTTAAAGATGATGTGGAAAGATGTACTCATGATCCCTGAAAACTACTTCTCAACTGATGGATCAGAACTTTGACAAATTTCAAATGGGATATAGGTTTTGCTTTTTTTGTTTTTTTGATGCTCAGTACAGTATATAGGAGTTAATAATGCATATCTCTAGTCCCCAGAAGAATAATTTTCTCCGCCATTTAAAAAATTTCCACAAAAAAAATGCAGAAGCATATTGATCCACACCACTCCTATGTGCAATATAGTTTAGATTCACTTCAGACTTTTTGACAGATATGTTTCCACCATGCAATGTCCTTGTGGTAGATTTCATTCCTGCATGATTCCAAGTGCTGAGAATGATAACAATCCTTTTGTCCTTCCATGCAAGAAGTGTAAGATTATTTTTCCTATACGCTGTTGGGTTTTTGTTGTTGTTGTTGTTGTTGCTAAAACTTTTGGCTTTTTGATTTGTGCTGGTATTCCCTTTCGGTTGACTTTGTACCAGTAAGATGACATGTCATCTTTAGTAGCTCTTCTGCTGGGACAATACTAGTGTAATATTGGTCAGTAAACATGTGGTATCCTGCTGCATTGGGAACTTTTTCCAACAACTTTTTTTTTTTTTAAATGACAATCATTTCATTTTTAATCCCTCATAGTTCTGGAGGTTGATTTCCAAAAACTTTTTATATAAATGTAAGGGAATTCTGGTGCTTACTGGAAGATCGGGTCAAACTATGTTTCCGGATGTTATGCTGCCATAGTAGGGAAGTTCTGAAAAAAGATACCCTGTTTTTGAATCAGCGCATAAATGTGTATACCCCATTTGGCAGGCTTATTTGGATTGTGTGTTATAAATGATACTTGTTCTTTAAATTGAACAATGGATTCATCAACAAATCGCCGGATCTTGTATAAAATATCGCAAAAATTTTGAATTCAATGTATTCCAAGTAATTATTGGTCTTTTGAATATGAGCTCTGGTCTGCTCATCACTCGACACAGGTGTCTTCAAATGAAGCATCCAGAAGATTTGCATAAAGCTTTCTCTACTGAATGTTCCTGAAAAGAAGAGTATTTTATGATTGAAAGTAGATGACCAGTACTCTTGCAAATTTGGTATTTGAATTATTACCATATTTAGGATAACTATGATAAAAGCCAAAAATTCTTGTTGGTCAACATCATGCCACTTATGCCAAATCAATTTGTGCGATAGTTGCTTTTTCCTTATTTTTTCATCTGCATAATGATTTATTTTACTATACTATCCACTAATTCTTTTGTAAAATACACAGTAAAACGGTCAATCAGTTCTTTTCTATTACTTGCTATTTGTGGTCCTATTGTTTGGGGGTGTAAAACAACATTTATTCTCACTGGAGGAATGTGTTTTTCTGTAACATCTTCCCATTTTTTCACTTGACGATACGTTGTTTTCCACTTCTTCAAAACTACTAACACTTTCATCACTATCACTTTCTATTACATTTGCCTTTTTATTCTTGGTGAGATGATGTCACTATTACTACTATCATTCTTACACATCAATGTTTATTTTTTAAAACTTATCTGTATAACAGTCTAAATCCAACTCATCTTTGCTGCTGCTTATAACTCTGACTTTCATCTTTTCATTTTGTCATTGTTCTGCAATCTAAATAAATAAAAAATTTCTAATTTATGAAGTCACAAAATAAAATTTACCAAAAGAAAATTACTTTTCCAATTTTACTTTTCTGACTTAGTGCAGATAGATATATTCAACCTGTGCCACCAGACACTTCAATATGATCTGACTTCAACTTCAAAAGTCTCTTTCTTTTAAGGCTACAATGCCTTGCTTACCTATCTTTTCAAGTTATGCCATATGATACAAAAGGTATACCCACAGCTGCCTTTCTTATACAAACATTCTTCATTGCTACCTTCTGTTTCAAAGAAGTGTCAGCACCACTGTGAAAGCACTTCACACATTCTCTTTCTACATAATGCCAGCTGATTTTTTAAAATGTATATGTCAGTATATATTCCATCTCTTTATTTGCTTTTTCATGCAATTTCAATAGAAAATCTCAAGGCAACATACATTTTTGAAAAATTTGTGCTTGCAAAAGTTTGTCCTGTATAATCACCAGCAATCTCTTTATGTCTCCCGAGAGGGACATTTGAGTGGTTTGCTAGATTTACGATGTCCCCTCAGAGGGGACATCTGAGTGCAAAGGGTTACATCAATGCAGAGGCAAGTTGCATTCTTTTTTTTTATAAACAAAAAATGGGTCAAGTTGGTTTCCTTAATACCTATGAAAACCATTCTATACACAGATTAAACAGAAATAAAATAAAATAACAAAACTCTAAAGTTACTAAGCTGCCACCAAAACTCTTCTCCAATAGAGTTGTCTGATACACCCTCAAGAGCTACAAGCACATCACTTTGCTCGTTTTCCAGTAGCATCGACTGTGTAGTCACTTATTGTCCAGTCCTCTCTTCCCCACACACCCCAACTATGAACTGTTCAGCGCCAAGGTGAGTGTTTTACTCACTTAATAAACAATATTAATTAAACACCTATTATTTAACAGGAAGATGTCTTGGGCCCACAAAATGGAAAACAAGATAAATAGAGTCCAGACTCCACTGAACATTTATTCTAACAAAAGGAGACAAAAACAAAAGGGGTAGTTATAGTTTGTCAAAAGTATTATTAAAAAAGAAAAAACTTGTTTAGTGATAAAGAGTAACAGAAGGCTTGGTGAGGACAGTTTAGATAATCAGGTGATCAAAGAAGTTCTCAGGTTACTGACACAGAAAATGAGAAGCAGCTTGCTACTCTAAGGTCTGTGAGAAAGAACATTCCAGGTAGAGGGATCAAGGTCAGAGTCCCCTTGAGGTGAGCTGAGCAGCGTGCTCATCTCCCCAAAGCACACCCAACCAATCTGCCTCAGCACAAATGGTCGCATTCTACTCTGAGCTAGAATCACCCTCTTTCTTTTAAGGGAACGTGTTCTGATTCTAAGGAGAAACTCCTGTCCTGGAAAGCAGGAGGGGAGAACAACTAAATTCCCATCAAACAGTGAATCTTATTTTTCTTTTAAAAAATTTGTTTCTGAGACAGCTATATCAGGGAGCAAATCTGAATCTCCTGATGATGAGAAAATGAACTAATAAAAAGAAAAACAGAGAGAGAGAGAGAAGACAGGACATAAAGAAAAGCAGGAGACAGGTAGTTTTCAGCAGCTTCCAGCTCCCAGTGAGCACATTCCCTTGTATTTCATATTAACATTCTATTAACATTTCATGAGAGCATCAATATTTAATGAGGATGTGATCCGCATACACTGTAGGTAGAGTTACTGTAGCCAATAAATGTTTGGGAAATGATTCCAAGGCACAGTTTATTAGCAGGCACTAAATTAAGTAGTAATTTAAGTAATCAATATGTAAATCAGTTTAGTGAAGCCCTTCTCTTTATTTTTTAATGCACCATCCTTCTTATCATATTTACCTACCTAAAGAAAAATAAACCCTTCTTCTTGACTGACTTTTGCAGTCAAAGTAGACACAAGTATTTAAAAATACTTGCATAAGTTTTAAGGTCAACATTTTTACAGAAATATTTTAGAAAAGACTGTCATTATAAATGTTAAGTTTAGATATTACTATAAGAGAGATAATTCTTAAACTGGACAGTAGCTTTCTGCTAACATACTGATATATTTAGACTCAATTTCAACGTCTGATATTAACCATGTCTACCTGAGACATTTTAAAAAGTTCCATGTGGAAATATCCAGGAATATTTTTCATTTATATTTTCCCCTTACTCCTCATGTTTAAGAGCAAATATACTAGAATAGAAACTACTAAAATCTGCTATTATCACTCATCTTAGAATATGTCATACACCAAAAGAAGTTGTAACTCTTCATGGGTTTTATATTTTAAAAATCACTGGATAGCTGTGCAATATTAAGTATATTTTATAAAATGCTTTATGGCTCACAGAGTATATTTACATACTTGCTAAGTAACTGATTCCCAATAAATTCATACAATCAACATGGCAGGTATTATTATTCTCTTAAGAACATTGAAGCAAAAGGAAGAAGTGACATGCTTAGATACCAGAGATAGCCTATGTCACTCCTGAGTTCAATTTTTTAAGGTCTTCAAATACCAAATCTCTTCTTGTCCCTTTATAAGTTTACAAATTGGCTTCATATACATATTACCATGAAACTCAACAGATTTCATGTCTAAAGAGGCAGAGGGGACTTTTCTCATTGTCCTCCATCTCACTGAAGTGGCTCTATAAATTCCAGTCCCTCATAGACAAAGTAGTAAGGTTCTCTCTCATCTCATTTATCCCCTGAATATCTGTAACAATTCCTCAGGCTGTATGACCAAAGTTTCTGTGGACTGTCCCCACAGACTTTACTTCCATAAATTCAAGGCTCCCCTAAGAATGCTCTGGTGTTTTTTGTTGTTCTTCTCCAGTTGAACCTATTTGGCTTTGGTGTGATCATTTCTTGTTGAGTACAAGGTGGGCCACACTGAAGTATCCATCCCTTCTTTGATTCTCTTGTCCTATTTGTCTCGGCATCACAGGACTGACTTATAATCAGCATCTTGTCTCTGAACAACTCTCTTCCACTTTCCAATCCATTCACTCTGCATCTCCTACAGCCAGCCCTGGGGCAAACTTTCTTCAAGCCCTCTCATCTGCGGAGGCTTCTTTTCCACTCTGAGCTCCAGCGTAGGGTAGGATAAGCCACAGTGGTCTCACAGGCCACACTGAAAATAGTGTGAGGTCATACTGTATTCCCTCCAAAGAGAAGGGATTGTTGGCCTTGCCAGAATTCTGACATGAGGCTGCCACCAGAAGCATCAATAATGCAGACACCCCCGGGCAAAGCTGCCACTAACTGGAATGGGCTTTCACATTGTGAGATGCAAAGATGTCACATAAAACTCACTTCATTGGGCTATTGTGCATATCAAGTTACATAAAGGCAAAGCACCTAAAACTGACTGCAGAGAGTCTGTGTTTATTGTGTCTTTATTGCCCTCTCTTTTTCTATTCCTGAGCAGCCCTTGGCCAACATTTCACAAAACACTTATACCAGCAGCTAAACCAAAATCATGACTGCAATGAGGCCTACAGTGAGACCAGCTCTCTGATGACAGGTCGCTGGGGACTCATGAAAATAAACTGGAGGCCTTCTTGTTGTTTAAGCACGAAAGTCATAAAGTAGTGTGCTCGCCTACTTACATCAGAAATGCAAGAGAGGAAGTCCCATGCGTTGGTGTTCAAGCAGGAACCTCCCATTAGAATACAGGGCAGTTCGAGCATGGAGAATGAGCAGGGAACTCCTCCCAGCCCCATAACAAGTCACTTCATGGCATGATGTTCTGGCAATAAAGTACCAACACTAAACAATCCCAGCCACCACAGAGTCCTTGTGAACCTCAAAAGCCTGTTTCCTGACTTACCAAAGGGAAATAACAATCTTCTCCTGTGTTAAACCAAGAAATGGACAACCAAAAAACCTTTCCAATATCAGTGAGGGCCCCTCACACCCCAACACAGAAATGATGTTATATTAGAACTGGAAACTCCCCAGAAATTAGCTTTAGTCCTTAGATTACATCACCAAGACAGACCTACTCCAAGGTCAAAGAGTAAGCTCAATTTTGTTTTCTCTCACGGTGACTTGGAAGCCATGAGGAAGTCATTTCTCCTACATGCTCCCAGGGTACCAATGCTAATGAGGATTGGTCCCCAGAAAACCAAAGACAAGTATTAGCAAGAACACTGAACTGCCTCAAGGGAACTGCACACAGGTTAATTGTGATCATGAATTGTGATCATGAATTTTGAGCAAGTCCATGGAATTAAACAAACATAGTCAAAGTCTAATAGAATGATTTTAAATGGGTAGAGAAAGAAGAACACTAAAATTACAGAAAACATGCCAAGCAGGAAAACAAACTAGAACACATCAGAATTATAGGCTGCTAGTCTACCCAATCTACTTAAAAGGAAAATGAGGCCCCAAAGTAAATAAACTTAAAAGAATTTAGGAATGCAAGCAAAATGGCGGCAAAAGATGAACAGCAGTTAATATTTCTAGACAGTGATTCTCTTCCAGGCCTTATTCTAAGAGCTTTGTACTGACTACTTCACTCCACACACGTGTACATGAGAGAAATATTAACACCATCCCACTTTACAGATGTGGAAACCAAGGCAAAGAGATGTGTAATTGATCCAAGGTCACACAGAACAGAAATAAATCAACCCAGCATGGGCACTTAGGTGGTCTGATCCCAGAGTACATATTTTTGGTTATTGATTCCTACTAAAATATTACAGTAACAAAGCATCGAGTGGCAAAGGCCTTCCCCTGGTGAGAGAGGACTGGATAGCATTGTGGCTCTGGACACAAACTTCTTGGATTTAATTCTAACAAAGGCTACTTCTGGTGACTTTCTGCACACTCTTCAACCTCAGTTTTCTCTTGTAAAAATGGAATACCTACCCACAAAGGGTGTAAAGATTAAATGGAAAAAGTCAAATGGAGGTAAAGATCTCCCTAGTGCTTGAAACACCACATATACTTGGTGATGGAGACAATGGATACTACTATTACTATAATAATCACATGAACCCTTGTTCCAAGGTGCTACCATGTACATTTCTGAAATATTCTTATAGTTTCAGGTCATTTCTACTGAAAAAAACACAACAGAAAGCAAAACACAACTGCTGTAGAGATTATTAGTCTCGCTCATTGGTAAAGTAAGGACTCAGGTGAAATCAGTATTATTCCTGACTTAACTGAGTTTTCTAAAGTTCTTTTAGCATCTCTTCAGAATAGTGGCTTTGAAACTTTGGTGTGTGTCAGCATCACCTGGAGGGCTAATTAAACCCAGGTTTTTGGGTGGCTTCCCTAGGGTTTGATTGAGTAGGTCTGAGGTGAAACTCAAGAAAATAAACAAGTCAATAAACCAAGCCCCAAATTTTTCTGACACAGTGGAGGGATTAAGAGAGGGAGTATTAGAAAAACACTTAAGAGAATATTTAAAAATTTTCAGCAGCATACTTGAAAAATAAAAATAAAAACTCCATCCCCTCACCCTCCCTCAGACTTAATTGGCCATTTAGAAAGAGGCAGCTGTCCATAGCAGCTCCACTTTGAAAAGCTAGGGCCTTTGGACAGGGTCCGTGCTACCAAGCAGCTGAGATGGGAAGGTTGAAAATGGCCAAGTTGAGTGTGAATGTAACTGCCCACCAGAAAAAAAACACCCAGTGCAGAGTTTTCAAAAACTTAAAGAGCTCTTTCTAAGGGCCAAGGACCCATGCATCCCAGGAAAAAGAAAAAAATAATGTATAAGGGGTCAGATTGGTTAAAAAAAAAAAGGAGAAAATGCATGCAGGGTACCAAGATAAATAACAATCTGGACAAATGAGAGGAACAGTATAAAACCCAGCTAATGAGGTGAAATGCTTCCAGAATAAAATTAGGCAATTGCACACACAGAGGTATAATAAAGGCCATAAATATAAAATGGCAAGGAATTGACTGGGTAATGGTGTAGTAATTAAAGCCTGGAGGTTCATAATAGACCTCGAATCGAACATTAATCAACCAAAAAGAAATGCTCCCTGCACTTTGATATAGTGCAACAAAAGCACATGTGAAACACACAGAGCAATCACAGCCACACTCTGCTGAGAGAGCCTCCCTCTGAGCATCAAGTTGGGTAGCACAAAGTGGGGAAAGGATTAAATAATAGCAGGGATGACCAATGTTTGTGCCTGCACAGTGACCACAACATCGCTGAGGGGAGCCAAGGAATCAGCTCTGTTGATTATTTAAAGGCCAGAGGATAAGAGGGGCAATTCTCCAGCTGACTCCCCCATCAAAGAAGCTGGGCTAAGAAGATCTCCCATTTTATTCCAGTACACATGTTCCTAGGCCAAACGATGGGTACAAGAGTGATAGGCATCTGTAGGTATCACTACAGATTTATTCATTTAAATCTTGAATTTCTATTTAGAATCCTCTGGGAACTTATTAAAACACGGAATGCTGGACTCCACTCCCAGATTTAATTATTCAGTAATTCTGGGGTGAACTCAAGAATCTGCATTTCTAGCAAGTTCCCAGGTAACGTGGATGCTTCTAGTTTGGGACCACACTGTGAGTGAAACACTGATTTAAAGGTATGCCCCATCTATACTCCCAGTTTCCAGCATTAGCAAACCTTCTGTTTCCAAAGATGTGCAAAGCAATGAGAGTGGATGGGGAAAAAAATTTCATTGACTTTTTTTTCTGTGACTAATAAAAAAATCCCCTTCCCTATCTTGAGGAGGTGAATCTCCTCTCTCTCTGTCTCTCATTTACTTTCTAAATAAACCACATTTTCTAATCTAAAAAATATATATATCATTACTAAGAGTTAAAATCCATGGAGATAAAACCAAGAGTGATAGTTGCAAGGGCTGAGGAGAAGGCGGAATGAGGAGCAACTGCTTAGGGGGAATGGGGTTTATGTTTGGGGTGATGATAAACTAGACAGAAGTGGTGGTTGCACAACATTGTGAATGTACTAA
Organism: Tarsius wallacei; assembly: GCA_963574415.1. Lineage (NCBI taxonomy): Eukaryota > Metazoa > Chordata > Mammalia > Primates > Tarsiidae > Tarsius > Tarsius wallacei. Next base: position 9,639 of record CAUYQG010189895.1, on the reverse strand, counting down.
ATGCTGCTGAATAGTTCACCTTAAAATGGTTAATTTTATGGTGTGTGAATTTCACCTCAATTTACAAAAAAAGTTAATACATGTCAGATGAATATCATGTGCAAACTTTCGTGTGTTTAGCTCATTTGGTCCTCATAAGCCATTGATGTAGGATTGCATTTTACAGATGAAGAAGCCATGTCTTGGAGCTTAATTATTTAAGCCTTGGTTGGGAAGAATACTGCTGTGGTTTGAATGATGGTACCCCTCCAGAATACTGCATTAATCCTCAATGCAATAGTATTAAGAGGTGTGGTCTTTGGGGGTGATTAAATCATGGGGGCTTTGCTCTCCTGAATGTGATCAGTACCATTATAAGAGGGCTTGAGGTTGACATGAGTATTCTCTTGCCCTTCTTTCCCTTCTGCCATGTGAGGACACAGTGTTCCTCGTCTCCAGAGGACGCAGCACCAGGGCACCATATTGGAAGCAGAGAGCACCCTCACCAGACACCAATCCCACTGATGCCTTGATATCGGACTTCCCAGTCCCCAGAACTATAGGAAATAAATTTCTATTGTGTCTAAATCATGCAGTCTGTGGTATTTTGTTATAGCAGCACAAACAGACCAAGACTGACACTATAGATAATGATTCAGAAATGACCAGGATGACAGTTCTATAGGATATCCAAGGACAGGGTACTGGGTATATGAGGGGAGCTTAGGGTGAAGTCCTTTGGTACTCAGGAATGGAACTCCTTCACCTCATTCTGCTAAAATGCAAACCAAATACACTTAATTGCATTTGTTTTTGAAAGTTTGTATTTTAAATTATTTCGCAGACATATACAATCCCAGTCCTTCTCAAACTTTAATGTATTCACAAACCACCTGGCATCTTGTTAAAATGCAGATTCTGATTCAGTAGGTATGGGGTGGGCCCTGTCATCCTGTATTTCTAACACACTCCCAGATGATGATGCTGCTGCAAGTCCAAGGTCCACATTTCGAAAGGCAAGACACTGATCCCCCAAGTCTATCTGCTGAATTCTAGCCCTGGTCTTCCCCACATCCCTACAGTATATCACCCTTTGACCGAGTTATTCATTCCTCGATTTTTTAAAGCATTTATTATTTCTGAGCAACTCGTTAGCTGTTAAAAATCCATATATGAACAAAATTCCACTTTGAGCGGCTTGCAATCTATTTGGAAGATGCAGGGGATGGGCTCTGTGGGAGTAGGCAGACTTTCACTTCATTTTATGTACTTTTATATTGTTTGCATTTTTTTTACAAAGAAGTATCAGTTTCTGCAGGAAAGGTGCACATGAGATGCAGTGGGCAGATGGGAGTGGTGGGGGTTTTTTTGAGAGGGTCAGCCTTGAGTTCAGCCTTGAAGGAGAAGAAACTGACATCAGACTCTCTCCTGAGGCACCTTTTTAACATTCCACACCAGAAGTGAGGTATGGAATGAAAGAAAGGCTCATTACAGCTGGGAAATGGATGCCGAATGAAGGCAGAGAAGCCCCTCCGCATCTTGGGCAATATTAGCAATAAATCTTCAGATCACAGGGCAGAATTTTGACTCGCTCAACATCACATTACTGAATACAAATGCCTCCTGTCTCCTTCGTCAGAGTACAAAGACACCAAGATGTTTGGCTTTTGTCTGACAGTCACTGTTGGATGAAAAATTAAGCTTGACATTTCTCAAGCCTGATTTCTTACTGAAAAATTGTCACCACTGTCTGAACAGTTATTGCAGTCTTAAAGCAAAGTTACCCTCCACATCTATTGTCTGAAACATATTTGGGTATAACTCACTGTACTAAACAAACACATTCCAGGAGAGCTGGTGGTAAAGTGAATTCCTCTAAGTCAGCTCCCACCTCATTCCCTCACTTATCTCATAGGTTTACAGATTCACTCTGGTCTGGGAGAATGAACTTGAGAAGATGGAAAGGTGAGGAGACAAATATTTCATACCATCCTCTTCTAGACAAATAATAAATCATCCATTTCAGGGACACAGTCTCAAACAGAAAATGGTAATTGGTAATTTTCTGATTAGGCACAAACCAAGTTAACTATGATGGAAGCATTATTAATTGAAACCCAATTAAGGAAATAGGCCATAAGTTGTTTTACTTGAAGTTGAAGACATGTGAAAAGGAAATCTTTTTTTCCTATTAAATCTAACTTTCAAATGGAATTCTTCTCACATCTCATTCTCTATAAGAATAATAAGTCTTGGTTACTCCTGCTAAAGGAAAGATCTCCCTGTGGGACAGCCTCCTACAGGGACAGGCCCAGGTGGGGTTCCCTGATGCCCCTCCCCCCACAGTCCCTCCAGCACCTGTCCCAGTTTTCCTCTCCTTCAAACCCAACCCAACTGTCACTCTCTCCATAAAATCTTCTGCAATTCTTTCCCCTAAAACTCTGCAACCTTTTATTACTATCTTTCTTTTTTTTTTGAGTTGGAGTCTCACTCTGTCGCCCAGACTGCAGTGCAGCACGTGGCCGCTCCCGGCCACCACAGCCTTGACCTGCTGGGCCCCGGCGATCCTTCCGCCTCAGCCTTCCAAGTAGCTGGAACTACAGGCGCACGCTACCACACCCAGCTAATGTTTTGATTTATTGTAGAGATGAGGTCTTGCCAAGTTGCCCAGGCGGGTCTCGAACCCGCGGACTCAGGCAATCCACTCATCTCAGCCTCCCAAGGCGTGGGATTACAGGCTGAGCCACCGAGCCCGGCTATTACTATCTTTCTTACAGCAATTCTCACTCTCTGCCTCACATTGTGATGAAGTATATGTGTCTTCCTTTCCTTCCCTGTTGGGGTCGAGCCCTTAAGATTGGGAACCATTTATTTCTCACCCGTGAACCTCCAACCATGCAGCAGAGCCATACACACAGTAGGCACTTGTTAATAAAATAGTTGCTGAACAAGTGAATGAACAGTACGGGTCAAGACTCTGGCCTGTGGTTGGGCTGGCAGTGCCCACAGAGCGTTCAGTTGGCATCTCTGTCCCTTATGTGGACACCAACTTCCCTGGTTTTAGCATGAGTGTTTCCATAACTTATTCTTTTTATAGGCTCAGATGCATCTTAAGTGAGCCACAGTCATCCCCTCATTCCCTGTCCTCCATATTCCCCATTCTATCTCACCTGTGGATTTAACCAGAAACAAGGGCTTATGTGACACACCCAGAACCTCCAACTCCACTCTCTCTCATGCGAGGGGTCAGGACCCAGGACTTACTTAGCAATTGGGGCACGTATTTGCACACAGACTCCAAGCTGTGAAGGAAAACTCACTTGGAAACTTTCTGCATTGATCGTGCGTGCCTGGTGTGCCCCCAGGGACCATGTGGCAACACAGAAGGAAAAACTCAGAAGTAAGCCTCACTGGGCCAAAGCCCACATTTCAAAGGCCTGTTTAGGGAGACCGTACACTCAACCTTCTTTGTGTAATGTGAAAATAAACATTTACAGAACGTTGGAATGTGTGAAAAATGTTCTTTGTTGTGTGTTTATGGAAAACACTTGGCAAGTATTTGCTATAAATGCTTCCTATAAATGCTATGAGTGAGAAACAGCAGGAAAATGTATGAGATGACAGGGAACCAACTCCCATAGCAAAGGAGTGTCCCCTTCCACACTCCCTGTACTGCCTCCAAGCTGTAGTCTCCAATCATCCATCAACGAGGCCCCAGGGATCTGTGTATTTTGGGGGTAGGGGGACAGAGAAGGGACACTCTGCAAAGGAGCCTTCAGAGCTCAGCATCCCACACTGGAATACAGAAAGAGAAACCTACTCATGTTTCCTAGGTGATGATGCCCCCAATAGGGTTTCCTTCCCCCACTTCATACATATTGGTTAACACTTCTGATTCCAAATTCCCTGTTCCAGTTGGAAACATGCCCCAACACCAACCCTGTTTCCCCACCTGAAGACTGGCTTGCCTCTCAGTGAACTCTAGGATGCTTTCAGGTGAAAAATGAGAAATAGAAAGCGAAAGACTCTGGCTGGGGACGGTGGCTCAAGCCTGTAATCCCAGCACTTTGGGGAATCGAGGCGAGAGGATTGCCTGAGCCCACTGGTTTGAGACCAGCCCGGGCAACTTGGCGAGACCTCGTCTCTACAATAAATCAAAGACTTAGCCAGGCATTGTAGTGCATGCCTGTAGTTCTGGTTACTTGGAAGGCTGAGGCGGATGGATCGCCGGAGCCCAGCGGGTCAACACCAGGGTGGCCGTGAGCATGCCACTGCACTCCAATCTGGGCGACGGAGTGAGACTCCTCTCAAAAAAAAAAAAAGAAAGAAAGTTAAAGAGTCAGAAATATTTCTCTAGAACAAGACAAATGGGATACTTCTCTTAATTCTTCTGACAAAGTCCTATGACAATGAGAGTGGAGAGAGGAAGGGAGTGCTGCAGGCCAAGGTAACGAATGCGTGTGGTTTCTCCAGGAAGCAACCTTGACCCCCTTCAAACTGCCCTCTGGAATGAACCAAGTCCTCTTCTGTCCCATGAGGCACACAGTGGAGACCACAGAGAGGCTGACTCTTCTTGGTTCCCAGTCAGCCTAAATGATAAACTGCCTGTGTTGAAATATTAGAGAGGCCAATGATTTCACAGATGTTGTACACCAGACTTTACTTTTTCCTATGTTTCAGAATTCTTTGTTTTTTTTTACAAAGAAGACACAAGTCCAATAGGTCAAGGCGAAGACGCCCAGCTGCCGACTGTATTTATATCTGCACAGGTGCCCGGGGGGCCCCTCACTCATAGCCTTGTCTTCAGAATCCTTCCCTCTGCCCACAGGTTCTCATATCTGCACCTGACTGGGCCCTAGCCTCCTGAGTAGCTGGGACTACAGGCATGTGCTGCCATGCCCAGCTAATTTATTTATCTATTTACTTTTTATAGAGACAGGGTCTCGCTGTGTTGCTCAGACTGGTCTCAAACTCCTAGTCTCAAGCATCCTCTGGCCTCAGCCTCCCACACTGCTGAGATTACAGGCGTGAGCTACCATATCCAGCTAATTTATTTATCTATTTTCTTTTTGTAGAGGCAGGGTCTTGCTATGTTGCCCAAGGCTCAAATTCCTGGGCTCAAGCGATTCTCTAGCCTCAGCCTCCAGCCTCCCAAATTGCTGAGATTACAGGTGTGAGCTACCATGCCTGGACAGATTTTTGTGTTAAAGCTTATATCCTAGAACACCACTGAATCAAATGTAAAGTATTAACAAGTCACCACCAGAACTGCCTAAGTCCAAAGTCCAAAAGTCCAAGTTTGCCACCATAACAATGAGCAAGTGACTGAACCTCTCTGACACATGGTGTTCTAATCTGCAAAATAGGTACAATGATAGTGGGAATTTATTAAGGCAATACATGTAAAATGTAAAATGTTCATATCTGTGTCCTGGCATACATTCATAACTCCACATATTTTAGCTTTTCTTTGTTCCTGCCATATACAGAGTAGAGCCCCAAGCTGCTAAGCTATCAGCAGAATTGACCCCCTGCAGAATAATTAATTAAACTTTGGTCTTTGAATGCTCATAGAGAATTCATGTCTGCCTGTGGAACACACACATAGCCTCATGGCTCTCATAACTGAGATTCTGTGCAAGGCTTAACACCATGTAGCTCAAACTCTGGCTATTTTGATAGTCCCATCAGTTCACCAAAAGGCAGATTCCTTCCAAATCAGACTTTAGTTTTGATCCCCTGACACAAATCACTTATGGTCATAATGGACTTCAGAGGGGGACAAAAAAAGGGAAGGAACATTGGTCAGGAATTCAGCACATCATATTTTTCGTCATTCATTTAATGAATAATTTAAATGGTCCAGTGACAGATAGTGAGTGCACAGGGCAAAAAAGACACAGTTCCTGCTAAAAAATGTCACGTCTAAAAGCAATAATGATCAAATAATAAAACATATGATTATATAATTCCAAACTAAGTGCTACAAAAGGGGAAACATAAAAACAAAACCAATAAAAGAGGAACCTGAAGAATGAAGTCCTGAAGGATGAATGTGAGTTAAGTGGGCAAGAAGGAAGAGATAGAGGAAGGAGAAGCTGAGTCAGAGGGAACAGTGCATGCAAAGATCCTGTGGCACAGGAGCATAACCATTCAAGTATCAAAAGGTCAGTCAGGCTGGCCTCCTTGATCTTGGTAAATGCAAGTTTGTAGATAGATGTGAATGACATACACCAGGATCTTAGATTTTGAAAGCCTCCAGGTATCAGGACGCTTGCCATAGAATAGCATTTGCTAAACCAGCCAAAAAGGAGTTAGTTGTTAGGGCTGGTATATCTTTTACTAAAATGGTTTCAGTGGCTATATAAAATCCAAGAAAAATGTTGTCCATTAACTATTATTTATACTAAATTTTGGAATCCTGGGTTTTACCAATGCAGGGAGAAAGTTGATAAAATTAAGGTCAATGTAAAAATAAAATTACCTGACAATGTCAAACACTCCTGTGTGCACCAGGTGTACAGCACAGTTCCTTGAGGGGAAGCTATTTTTACCTAATACAATGGGACATTTGGGAACACTACCAACTAAATTTTGTTATACCAATGCAAAATGCCTTCTGATTTGGTAGGCAGGTTGCTAATACTGGCTGGGCTCTGGTCACATGAATCCAGTTCAAAAAGGAAAGTCAGCAATGACTCACCCAAGCCTAAGCATTGGCATATCTGGGGCAAGCCCATTTTGAGCATACCAATATAGTTCCTAATTTGGTTTCCCTTCCAGGGTGGATAAAGGCCAGAAGGGTCGTTGCAGCCAGGAAGATTAGAGAGTATCCCAGATGGAAACCTAATCTTGTAGTTTCCATCCTGGGGGTGATTCCTGCTGGAAGGTGGAACGCCAGAACTCTCTGGAAGGGTCCTGCATTCACTCGATTCGGGCATTCATTTAACACATCTGTACTGAATGTTGCCTGTGTGCCTGCACTGCTCTGGGCACTGAGTAGCTGTGACACCACAGATACTCCATGCTGTCATGGGCCTTACAGGTTAGTGAGGGTAATCAGGAAATGGACAAAATGGTAAACACAGAGCATGTTAAAAAAAATCACATTTGGAGAAAAATAAAAGAAGTGAAGCAGAGGGAGCAAAGGGAAGAAATTACTACTTTATGTTTATGGTGGGAAAAGGTCATTTGGAAACAAAAAACAGTGAGACAGTGAGCCAAGAGGCTACCTGGGGAATAGGGCCCCAGGAGAGAAAGCATCAAGTAAAAGAAAAACCTGGAGGCTAAAGGCCCCTGGTTTATATTCAAGGACAACAAGGATGCTATGGATGGAATTATATTCCCCTCCAAATTCCTATGTTGAAGCCCTCAGCATGTGACTGTATTTGGAGGCAGGACCTTTAAAGAGGCAATTAAGTTAAAATTGAAGCCATTACGGTGGGGCTTAATATGACTGGTGTCCTCATAAGAAGAGACACCAGGTACACAGAAAGACAGTCATGTGAAGAGCCAGCCATTTATAAGTGAGGGAGAGAGGCCTCAGGGAACAACAACTCTCCCAGTTCCTTGACTTGGACTTCAAACCTTTAGAACTGAGAAAATAAATTTCTGTTGTTCAAGTCACCCAGTCTATTTTGTAATGGCAACCCTAGCCAACGAAACAAAGGAATTCTCTGTGGCTGGAATTGAGGGATGCAGGAATAGAGTAGTAGGATACAAAGACGGAGAGGCAGAATATTGCAGAGCCTTCTGGGCCATGGAAAGGTCACTGGATTTTTATTCTGAGTTAGATGGGAGCCACTGAAAGTTATAAGCAGAGGAGTGACATAATCTGACCAACTTTGGAAGGATCATTCTCATGTCTTAACATTCTGGCTATTGCCATGAAAACAGACAAGGTAGGTGAAAGCAGGCAGTACCAATTAGGAGGATATTACACTATTGTAAGACAGGGATTTGATGTGCTGGATTACTGTAATTGCATACTGTAACGGTAGTAGAGGTAGGGAAAAGAGGTGGGATTCTAGATATATTTTGAAGGTAAAGTCAACACAAGTTGCTAGTGGAGGTTTGCTGATAACTGAGTCATAGTGGAATGAAGAGTAATCCACTGAGTCAGAGACTTTAGTCCTTGGAGGGTCTATCATGGAAATCCATATTTAATACCATGAAACATCTAAACGGCAAAGTCCTAAGTAGTTTTATCCAAGCTTAACCCTTGCGGAAGGCAGATAAATTGTTAAAAGACTATTTTGAGCAAAAGAACAATTGATTAAAGAATTTGAACAATGGAGGGAAAAGTTGCAAAATCAATCATCTAAACTTCCACCTTAGGAAACTAGCAAAAAAAATTAAATCCAACGTAAGCTGAAGAAAAGAAGTAATAAAAATAGAGCAGAAATCAATGAAATTGAAAAATGGAAAACAATACAGGAAAAAAATCAATGAAATCTAAAGCTGGCTCTTTGAAAATATCAATACAAGTGACATCTCTCTAGCCACACTAAACAAGAAAAAAATAAAATTATTAGCATCAAAAATGAAATAGGAGTCAATATTACAGATCCCATGGACATAAAGGAATATTATGAACAACTCTATGCTCACAAACTTGATAATTTGAGTAAAATGAGCCAATTCTTTGTAAGACACCCTCTACCAGAACTCAAAGAGAAACACACAATCTGAGAAGACTTAGATCTCTTCAAGAAATTGAATCAATAATTAATAACCTTCTAAAATGGAAAGCATCAAGTCCACGTAGTTTAATTGGTGAATTCTACCAAACATTTAAGAAAGAAAATGATACTAGTTCTCTACAATCTGTTCCAGAAGATAAAAGCAGATGAAGCACTTCTTAACTCATTCTATGAAGCCAGCATCATGCCAATACCAAAACCAAACAAAGACATTATATGAAAGTAGAGAAAAATACAGACCAAGAGGCCTCATGAACATAAATGCAAAAATCCTTCACAAAATTATCAAATAGAATCTAATTAAAAAAAGAATTATACACCACAACCAAGTGAGATTTAATCCAGATATGCAAGGCTGATTCAACATTCAAAAATCAATTAATGCAATCCATTGTATCAGCAGGCTAAAAAAGAAAAGTCATATAATGATATCAGTAAATACTGAAAAAGCATTTAACAAAATCCAACACTCATTCATGATAAAAACTCTCAGTAAACTAAGAATAGAGAAGTTCTTCAACTTGGTAAATAACATCTACATAAAACTTATGGTTAACATCATACTTAATGGTGAAAAACTTGACTCTGTCCCTAGAATTGAGATCAAGGCTAGGTCGGTGGCAGGGGCCATGACAATCTGGGAATCAGCATGGGAACTGAATGAAGACACCTTTCCGGAGAGGCAATGCCCCGGGGAGATTCTGCGTGCGTGGCAAGGTCCCGCGGAAAGTCTTGAGGAAAGTTCTGCATGATTGTTCCCCAACTCATGGCCACCTCCATGTTGCTACTATATTGTTTTGTATAAGTCTTATAGGATTAGTATGCTTATTCATAGTTTGGGAAGGGAACTTTTTGCACAAACCCACAGAAGGCAATGATGGTAAAAGTCATGAGTTACCAAACGCTCAACAACACCCTGTGTCTCAGCAGGAACAAAACATGACTAGCGGGAACACGA